>PVJH01006681.1:0-99574 GCA_004026705.1 Nesogale talazaci
TTGGGATGCTTTCTCAATGTTCCATTCCTCTTGTATATAAAACTCTCCTTTAAATTCATATGCATATTTATGAATTTGTTTCATTAATCTACCTAGACTAATACAGTCCCCTAAATAATTGAGTTTGCTATGTCCCCATTTTTCTTTTTAACCATGCTCTCTCTGTTTCAGACTAAAGATTGTAGGTAAGCTCTTTTCTGATATATAATTGACCTTTATGTAAGTTGCAAAAGAGATAAATATAACTGCCCTACCTCCTAATACAGGATATTTCTAAGTACGTTAGTAGATAGAACAAATTTTCCACTGTTACATATTTCCAATATATGCCTGTTCTTGAGAAGAACTTGATCTTGGAGTGGGGCTCAATTTATATAATAGCACTCGACTTTTGGAGAAAAAAAAGGAAGGAGATAAGTAAAAGAAGACCCCCCATACTGTTACATATGATTTTGAGAGGATGATATAATGTTATCTTCCTTTAAGCAGTACACACAGCTAAAACATCATCTTTATTAAATTAACAAACACCATCATGCCTTTGGAAAGTCTCAGCATGATTTGAGGAAGCCTGAGAAGTAGCATGCAGTCTAACTATTTCCTTCAGAATTTTCTCTTCATTTATTCACAATTGACCTTGTTCTATCCATGATTTAATGTGACATGAAAATGCAGGCAAGACACTATAGTAAATATACACTAAGGAATAAATTATGAAGATTTAGACTAAGTCATTTGGGGAATTGGATCCTTCAACTAATTTTGCCATCTCCACTTGCCCATCTTGGTAGCTTATACGTAAGTGAAAAATGTACTCTTTAAAAGGCAGTAGCTTGATATGATGAATACAGTTTATCTTTGTGGTTTCATGTACAAATCCTTGTGATGTAAATGGAAGTTATCTACTTTTCAAAGAGTGGTGAGTTATTTTTGTCTGGATGATCCAGCACTTAAATTTCCGATCACTTATAATGCTAGCAGGTTCTCAAAATGTGAGGGTCTTATGGTGATTTTTCTAGGGCAATCTCAAACAACACCTACCTGGACTACACATGTGCCATCCATCTGCTAAAACCTGCAGTGAGAAGCACCATTTTGCTTGTAGTTGTGCAAGTAAACATCCAGTTTCCTTGGTGACCAACAATTAGAAAGTCATTCTTTTCCCTTCCTCAAAATCAACATTTGCCCTTTTCTTTCTAGAGTAGTGAGAACTCATTGGCTCTTTTTTCTCCCCACATGAAGTAAGGAGAATAAGAAACAGCATTAACATTTTTTTGATGTACGTTTTGATAAGGTGTTAACTGTTTATGTTTCCTTCATTTAGAGCAGACATGGAATCTGAAAGGGCATTATTAACTACTACTTGGGCATCATAAACATAAACTAGCATCATCTCAGAGGGCATTCTCTGTCGTCCCTGCAGTGAGTCATATTTCCTTCTACTGTGGGAACAGGTCAGGCACACAGGGAAGTGAGGGAGACGGAGCCACTTTCAATCATGCACACAGGTTCCGGAAACCTGGCTCGATGATACAAATCTAACTTTAATGCAGCTTTTGCAAGAATGATATAGGTTTCATTCACCAATCAGATCATAATTCCTGGTTTCCAAACATTTCCTTTTATGGAATGGGTTTACAGCATGAAAAACAATTGGCCTCCACTGTGGGTTTGGTTAGAGTCATGTAAATGAGGTGTAGCTGGCCGAGCCATCCAGCCAATCACATTATACGATTTTACTGTCCAGTCATTACAGGACCTTAGCTGTTACTATGGGGAAGTTGGAAATATTCTGATAGGCTGTGTTTCAGAGGTTTAAAACAGAAGGCTGTCAGATGAGCTGGCCAGGGGTCTTATTGCAAGCGCTGGTTCTAGCTACCTAAGGGCACAGATACCAGCAGCTTCAAGACCACTCCAGGAGATGCAGCAGCATCCTGCACTTTCTATATCTCTCGCCAAGATCCACAGGTCCTTCCAAGAATGCTCCCACATTTCTACCTTGTCAGTCGTGGAGTATTTTTGCCAGATGACTGCTGGACCCAGGCACCTTTTTCATCCAGTATTTTGGTCTACTTCATTACCAGGCTGTTAGACATTGCCTGGCATCTAAAGCATCTGCACTGTGAAGCTTTTCATGACCTTGCTGTCATCTTCATTAAATGCTCTCTAACTACTCAGACATTCAATGCTTACAGCAGGCCTTGACCCTTGACTACAGAGCCCTTGTTTTCATAGTTGCCATTGTCTCTCCCTGTAGGGATTACCTACCATTTGTAACACCCCCAAAGTCTGCATTTCTTCTATCACATCATTACATTTTCTAGGTTGAAAGAATTCCAAAAGGCACTGAGGTCAAATGCTTAAACAAGTTATCTATGATAAGTCCAGGTGTAGAGATTACATATGTTCTCATTAGTTGTAGATGTGTGCCATTGAGTCAGCCTTGACCCACAGCTACCTTATGCACAACACAATGAGATACTGTAAGGTCCTGTATCATCCTCACAGTTGTTCTTGTGCACGGGCTCATGGTGGCAGCCACTGTGTCCATCCATCTTACTGAGGGCCTGTCTCTCATTAGGTTTAGTTGTGTGATATAACTTAATTCACTCATGTGATATAACTTATTCTTAGGAGATATTTAGCATCCAAGAATTTGGTATGTTTTATCTCATGATCAGATAAATACTAAGCATCCAGATATTTAGCATCCAGATATTTAGCATCCAAGAATTTGGTATATTTTATCTCATGATCAGATGACTGCTAAGCATCTCTAATGCTTCCTTAATCTGTGTATTCTGGACCAAACCTGGCCTGTTATCTATTCATATAAATAAAGATTTCTTGGAACACAGTTATGCTGATTTGTTTGCATAGGCTATACTTTAATTCTACAATGATAGGGTAGCTGTAATTCAGAATATTGGGTCTCTGCAGCTGGAAATAATTGCAATCAATCTTTACAAAAAAAAATTACCAACTTCTGCTCTAGAAACTAACCATTTCTTCTTCCAATAAAAATTCAGTTTGTTTCTACTTATTTATTATGATATATACACACACAAAAGCACCAAGTAATTCTCAAGTCCAACTAAAGTTTGCTAACAGGTAATTTATTCAATTTCTTTGAACAATCAATATTTTTTTGTTTTTATTGTGTGCTTCCTATGTCCTTGAATATTCATTTTTACTGAAAGATGACATATAATTATACATTGAAATGGCATCTCCTACACAGATATAAAGACATTTCCCTTTTAAATGTAAGAACCTGAGGATACAAATGTTTCTTTGATTTGTGGATTGACATTTACTGTGGGAATTGTCTGTGGGAAGAATATAACAAAAAATCGGACCTGAATTTGAAGCCTTCTCTTGTTTTCCATGAAGATACCATTGAGACCACATATTACTTTTGTTCTCTTTTTGAGTGGTTCTATTCATAGAATTTGCTTTGCAGTCAATTGGCACAGGACCAGATAACTTTTGAGAAATTTCCACACAAATCCAATCTGCATCCTGGCACCATGTAGTTGACTTGGTAAATTTGTTAGGTGACTTTCAGCACTCAGCTGAACTATATTCTAAACAAATAATAAATATCTGAGAATTGTGCTCCTTGGTCCATTCTTTCCAGTTTTCTATAGAAGCACTGGTCAGTATTCCGAAGACTTATGCCATGGTTGGTGCACAGGAATCCTCCTGCTACAAATTCTGGCATGTTGAATCACACCAGTTTGAAACTATCCTTCATCATCATACTTCTCCCTAAGTACTACAGTTGTTTACTTCAGCAATGTCTCTTCCACTTAAAAAAGTTCCGTGGAATTAGTTTCCAAGAATACTCTTTATGACTATCTCCCAGTTTATTAATTCAACAGAGTATTTTATAAACTCAACAGGGTCATTAAAACTTGGGCTGTGATCCCCAAGATCTGAAATTTGAAACCACCAGCATTTCCATGCAGGAGCGAGACATGGCTATTTACTCTGGTAAACAGTTTTGGGACTGCACAGGGGCAGTTCTATCCTGTCCTATAGAGGTGTAATGAGTCAGTATCTGATTGGGAGGAAAGGAGTTTGATTTGGAGTACTTAGAGAGCAAAAGTAAGGGGTTCTAGTGGCATAAAGGCTAGATACTCAGTTATTAACTGAAAGGTATTTTAAACCGACCCTAAAACTCCCCAGAAGGAATACCTGCTCACATAGAGATGATCCTGGAGGAAACCATGCTCCTCTCTCCTATGAGGCCTCAATGAACTCAGAATGGATGCATCAGCACTTAGCAACCACATATATCAAAAACTGAGAGGCTTCTTTATATAAAAATCGCACCTCAATTTACTAATAAAAGCCATCAACCTTGAGCAGTGTGCTCTTTTAAGAACAATCTAAATGAGATCAGATTGGCAACAGCAACTAGAAAGATTAGACAGGAACCTCAGAGGGCACTAGATTTATGTTGATGGGGAAAAGCAATTCAGAAAAGGAGGCTGAAAAAAGTACCACACCTTGAAGCATGCAATCAAAGACACTGAGTTAGGCAGAAACTGTTGAATTGGTATAAGTTCTGCTGCGTATATTCTTACCTAAAAACAAAAGGAACAAAATATCCAATAACAATTTTTGAAATGAAGTGAAAACCAGTAGTGTCAATAAGCACTGTATAAATGGTCATGTCCCTATGCTTAATGCCTACCATGAAAGTTGATACATTGAAATTTCTTAGGATTATCCATTGAATACATGAATTACATGAAGGATCTTAGGGTATGGTACAAAAATTATGGTTAATTTACTTTTGTTCCTTAGCTACAGGCCTCTCAGTTTGACAAGTTGTACTCTGGGTAGTGAAGAAAATAAGGTAAGACTTTTGGTACATAGCAGGTGCCCAGCACTCTCTCACCAGTGGAAAAAGGATACTTGACACCTTCACCGTAGTGGGTGGTTCAGGCACCTCTGTCAAAATAAGGAGCACTTTCATTTGATCACCTGTTCTGGCTCCCCTTTCAGAAAAGAAATGTATACATTTCTTTATTTAAAATCTGCAATCCCTACAGTAGCGAGAAAGGTCTCCCCCAATTCCAATTCCCGCTTTTCTCCGAACTCCTGACCTCCCTCTCTTCCCTTCAATCTCATCCAGTGCCTTAGTTCTCTTTTTCTTCAGCCATGTTCGGTGTGCGTCGATCTCTGGACCACTCTCTATTCCCTTTCCTCAGTCTGGGACATGCTCCAAAACAGAAAGCCGCCTAGTTCGCCTCCTCAGCTTCTTTGCCAGTACTGCCTTTTCCCAAGCTTACATTTTAGAGACCCTTTATCCTCACTAATGCCCAATGAACACTCCCACTAAGGAAACACCTGTCTACCTTTTCCATTTTATTATTTATCTTTCATCAGCTCATATTTACTGACTGTCTTTAACCACTGGTATTTTATACTTAAGAGGTGGAATATGATTGAGAACCAGTGATTGCTATGGAAAGAGTCTAAAGTGTGCCATAGTCATTAGTCGGGGGAGGTGGGGTGGAGTGGGGGTAGGCTCTAGAGTTGAGTCACGCTAATTGAAATGTTTCAAGAAACTGATGCAGCATTGAAAGCCCTGGCGTGTATATGTGCCAAGACATTTGGAAGAGCCCAGTCTAGCCAGCCGACTGGAAGAGATCCCCATTGTATCCATTGCAAAGAAAAGGGAGCTAAAGGATTGCAGAAATTATCGAACAGTATCATTACTATCACGTTCAAGTAAAATTTTGCTGAAGATCATTCAACATCAGTGGCAACATCCACAGGGCACCTCTAGAAATTCAAGCTGGATTAGAAAAAGAAGGGAAACAAAGCCTATTATTGTTTACAGCGGATCAATCTTGACTGGAAGCAGAGCATAGCAGAAATATGTTTGTGTTTTATTGACTACAAAGATACTCAGTTGAATAGGTCATAGCAAAACACGGATGGCACTATGAAAATGGGAATTCCAGAATTCTTCCTTGTGCAAATGCACCCAAGAAGACTTCTTCTGTACCCAAGAAGAAGTCAGATGAAAAAAAATGGAGATGCTTCATGGTTTAAAATCAGGAAATACATGCTCTAGATTGCATTATTTCACCATAACTATTCAAATTATGTACCGAGCAAATATTGCAATAATCTGGATTATGGGGGTGGGGTGGCATTGTGTGATTATTGGAAAGCTCATGAATAACATCCAGTGTATAGATGACATAATCTCGCTCTTTGAAAGCAAAGAGGAAGTGAAACACTTACTGATGAAGATCAGGGAGTACATCCCTCGATATAGATTACAACTCAGTGTAAAGAGAAATCTCCTCACAGCATGACCAATATATAACATCATAGTAAATGGAGAAAAAAATTGGAATTATTAGAAATTTCATGTTACTTGGATCTAAAAACACACATGAAAGCAGAAATCAAAAAATTAAAGGACATGTTGCACTATGATGGATTGACCCAGTGGCTTAAACAGTGGACATAACACTTGTGAGAATGGCTCAGAATCAGGCAGTGGTTCATTTTGATATATATTTGAGTCAGAACTGACTTGCATGTAACATGTGTGGGGATACAGATATACTTATTGTCTGAGATGTCCTTGAGTTAATTCTGACTCACAGTGGTCCGATGGAACAGCAGAGTTGCACATTCATATATAAGTAAAGGTGTAAATTTATATCAATATGAATAAAGTGATTAAGAGTACTTTTGGCAAGATATAATGCTACCTAAAACATTTCTAAGGTGTCCTTCAAACAGAACCTTCTGGTAACATTGAGAAGGCCAAGATATGCTTATTGCCAAAAACGTACTCTGAATGAAGTTGAGATAGTGCAAATGCTTATGCAGGGACAGTTTCTAAATAGTCTGTGACTAGTTCAGAGTCACTGTGAGTCAGTAGTTGGAAGTTTCAAAGATTTACAGTCTCAGAAACACTCAGAGGTATCTACTCGGTTTTATAGGGTCACTATGAGTTGGTTTCTACGGCAGTGAATTTTAGTTTTGTTCTTATTTTTATGGTGGTGAGATGGTTTGAACAATGCCTTTGTTAATGATTGCTGTTCCCTTTGTATTTTCCCAGGTAAGATGTAGCCTTTTCACCTAATTGCTGAATTTTCATTAGTTTTACTCTTTAGAAACTTGACTGACATTGTACAGGGTGGGAAGAGATGACAGAAAGCAATAAAAACACATTAGTTTGTTACTCTCTCAATCCAGAAACTCTTGCAAGCTTATTTTTTGTTATCTTAACAATTAAACACTATGTCTGTTTCCAGATATCTGGAAACTGTTCTGAAATTTTAAATCCTCATGCTAACTTCACCACACTTAGGGTCAATAATTTAAATATGAATGTTAGAAGCACTATTCGCTGCACTATTAATACATGCTGTTGCTATGGAGTTGGCAATGACTTATGGTGATTTTATGTAAAATAGAAAGCAATGTTACCTAATTCTGAGCCATCTACATACATACAGGAATTTAGACTGAATGAAAGAAATTCTATTACATAAATCTCATCTGTGTATTGTCGTGTGCACTTTGTTGTGTTAAAAAAAGCTAAGGCAGGGAGCTGAGCCCTAGTGGTGTAGTGGTTGTATGAGGGAGTGCGGTCCATAGGGTTGGTGGTTCATATCCAGCAGCAGCTCACCAGGAGCAAGACTAGGTCTCCTACTCCCACCAGGGGGCAGTGATGCCCCTAAATTTTTTGTAAAGCTACAGGATCACAATTCACAATCACAATGAGGTCAATGATAATAACTATTTGAGTGGAAGCATTTGCACAAGTATAACCTGAGACCTCCGTGAATTGCCTTGTGACTCTAGGTCAGGGTAGCACATTGTCTCTGCATGTATGAGAATGTGCGATACTCAGCAGTGAGAAAAATAGACTTTGTTATTAGAAGTTAGCCCCTTGGAGAATGGCACTGATGATAGAGATAGAGTAGATAGATGATAGACAGACAATAGACATATAAAGAGAGGCATTTATGGTTCATATCATGCATGTAGGGAGATATTCTGGAACAATAATAAAAGTTCAATTATCTTTCATAAATGTGAAATCTTGCAAATCTGTTTTGCATCATATATTTATTTGAACTGCTTGGTTATTTTAGCGGAGTAACATTTTAGTCTCTTTGTAACTTGAGATTTTATCTGTTAGAATATGAGCTATGGAGTTCTGCTGAGAATGAAGACAGATTATCTTCTTTCTCTATGTGTGAGCATGTGTGCTGTTTTTATAGAGCTGTAATAGCCCCACACATCCATCATGTCTTATTTGCATATTCAGTGGATGCTATGCAAATACTGAGTTTGCCATGGGAAGCATTCCTTACTCAGATCACCACTTAGCTGTCCTGTTATCTTTCTCAGGCTGTCTCATGTTTCTTATCACTTTGGTTGATCCTTTATCCCTTGTTTATCAATGCCAGAGAACTCAGGCTATTTCCTTTTAGAGGGCTGCAGTGCATAAGCATGCCCACCAATTTATAAGCTGGTCTCCCTTGAGCCTCTTTCATGACTACTCGGCAGGTGTAAAGTAGAGGATGGAGTGAGTATTCCCTTTGCCATCAGGTTGATTCAGAGATATAGTAACCAGGTAGAAAAGAGAGGAATTGCTCCCATATGATTTTCGGGGTCAAAATCTTTCCAGAAGTTCTCACACTGTTCTCACATGAAGCAGCTGGTGTGTTCCACGTGCCAACTTTTCAGTTCTCAATAGAGCACTTAGTCACTAGGCCACCAGGGCTCCATAGGAAGAATAAAGAAGCTGTGATTAGCGTAGCTCCAGTTCTAGGTTGGAGGATGAGTCAGTCAGTCACAGGGGACCCTCCAAGGAAGTTTGTTGTTCTGCTTAGCCTAGAACATTGTCTCTATCATAATATGTTTTCTATTTTAAGTTTAAAATTAAGATTCTTTCCAGTTTTTAAAAGTAAGTTAGTAGTTTTCTTTCCTTCTGTGATGATTTTTTCCTCCATCATATACATTTTGTTGTAAGATGCCAAGTTTCTCGGTGCCTTGAATTTTGCCCCATTGGCACTGTAGGTCAGATATCGAGCTGCCAAGTGCAAGGTTTCAAATTCAAATCCTTCATGGCTTTCTCAGAGGAAGATGAGTGTGCCTGCACCAGCCAAGCTTTATAGTCTCATAAACCCTCTACAGGACCTCTAGGAGTTGAAATGGTATTGAAACACTTGGCTTGGTTTGAATGGTAGAACTTACATTGAATCCTATTGATGTCCTATTATTGAATATTCTCTTACTAGATATCCTACTAGAAATGTGGGTGATTTTTCAAAATGGGTTATATTGAAGCCTTGAACACTCAACTCAGTATAGGAGAATATGTGCAATAATCAAGTCAACTGAGGGGTCAAAATCACTTCAATGATGTAGCAATCATATTTCAGCTCTTTTGACGTCTGATCCTTCATCCAAATATGGGCAGCATACTCACCACCTTTATAGAAGTGGTTCTATCAACTCCCACCCACCCTCCCCCCCCATGGCCATTTAAAATTACATGACCATGCATTTACTTTGATAATGAAATTATCTGTGATAGGTAAGTTCAAGAGGAATACTAATTCTTCCCCAATGCTATTGTCATTGAACTTAGGTAGAAGATATTGGAATTTGGAATAGAAGTTAATGAGTATTCTTTTGTAAATGATTGTTAAAGCCCAGTTCTTTGGTATAGATTTAAAAAACTACTGTACAAAATGTTGAAGACAATCTTTTGTTATTTACATTATATTTGCCTAGATATTTCCTGTCCTGCCTAAGGAACTCTGGGAGAGGCCACCCAAATATTCAAATGACTATGTCTCAAATAAAGGGCTGAAGAATGATAAAAATGGTCCACTACTATGAACTAAAGTAAAACAGGTGCTATATCCCCTGCTTTCCCTTAGCAGATAAATTCTAAATTATATATAATGCAGTAACCCAAAAGAGAAGCATTGTTTTTGCCAAGGAATCCTCCTGCGAGTATCTGAGCAGAATTCATTGATATTGTTGGGTGCCATTGAGTTGATTCTCACTCACGGTGACCCTCTGCTCATGCGATGGACAAGCAAATTAGTTACTGTTTTAGGTGCATTCACTTGGTTCTATTTTATAACAACCCTCCTTATGCTAGAATAAAACAAGCAGAATCAGGATAGTCATAATAGCAGTGAACTAATTTTGTTGTGTGACTTCCCAGAACACTCTCTTGTTCATTATTCTAAAAAAACTAGAATCATTGAAGAGCTTGTATAACTTCACTCCACGTCCAGTTAGAGTCCATTCCACATTCTTGAGGTATGTGGATAAAATTAAAATTCAAAAGATTCACTAGCATTGAGTCTATTCCGATTCATAGTGACTTTATTGGACAGGGTAAAACTACTCCCATGTGTTTCTCAGACTAAAATCCTTGAAGAGGGGTAGAAAGTCTTTGTTCTTGCATAAACCACTAGTGGTTTCAAACTGCTGACCCTCATTGAGGTTAGCAGTCCAACTCATACCCGCTACACCACTGGGGCTGATAGACATATGAGCGAGTTATGAGAACTGGGAAAAATATTCAAAAGAATCTATATGTGATCATTTTGTAAAACCCTCCTTTAGCTACCATACAGTAACATAATTAGTCTAGGAGAAGTGTATCTAGCAGATGAAAAAGTTCAATGGGCATATAAGAAAGTGGATGAGGCCACATAAACTTTCTAGAATCCCTCAGAGAACTAAAAATTATTAAAAATCCTCATCTTAGAACTAATATGTGTGGTACGGAAATTAAGTCATGCTCCTTGTAGGTTTAAACAAACCCTGGTGGCATAGTGTTAAATTGTGTTGTTAATCATAAGGTCAGAAGTTCAAATTCACTAGGTGCTGACTGGTATAGAGATGAGTATTTCTACTCCTTCAAAGAGTTGCAATCTCAGATGGCCCCGGAGGTAGTTCTACCTTGTCTTATAGGGTCACTATGAGTCAGAATTAACTCAAAGACTGTGAGTTTGTTTGTTTGTTTATACCTGTAGTGTTGTTATGAGTTGTAATTGACCCAATGGCATCAAGTTTGGTAATGGTCCTTGCAGAAACTTGTTGACAGGCTCCATCATTTAAGCAGTTAATCTATTTGTTGACATCAGTTGAATACAATGCTCATTGAGTATGTGTTTATTTACTTAATTGCTTGAATTTCAATTGTTTTTGGTGTGGTCTGTTTGCTTGTTATCCTTCTTGCTGAACTAGTAGGTAGAGCAAACAGTCTGAATCTTACCTTGCTCTTAGAGGAGCCATTCCCATTATTGCTTGTGCGTTTTTTACTTTATTCTACTGTGTATGAGGAGGCCTATAAAAATATTATGGAGAAATCCCATTAATTTTTATTCCATTTTCCCTGAACTCTTTGACATTCCTTTGTAGATGAATAAACACCCTTCCTGATTGGAAGTACTTTCTTTATCCTCCACTTACAGAAGAGGCCACCAAGATTTAAGCCACTTGTCGAGGGTCAAAATGTTGGAATTTGGAGTGAGGTACTTCCTAGACCAAGGAGCCACAGTGACACAGTGACACAGCTGAAAAGAACCATTAGCTGCTCTCATGGTTAAAAGACTTGGCAGTTTGCTCCCCTAAAGACTGCAGCCGACAAAACCCGGGCACAGTTCTGCCCTGTCACGAGGGGCTGCTGTGAGTTAGAAAATAACAACTGACAACAACAAATAGTTTCATTTTGGAAAGAGTAGTTTACAGCATTTACGATGTGTTACTTAGCAACTGCATCACATAAATAAAAATATTTTAAAATCACACGTTTTTAAGAAATTTTCCTTGAAGTGATCTCATTCTCATTCAACCTCATCGTCACTATTAAATAACTTTGATGATCATCTTTAAAAAAGAAAAGTAACGCTACTTATAAAGGTCTTCTTTTTAAACATTTTAATGCAGATTAGGAGATTTATAATCCTAAATAAAAGCATTATGCTATCATTCTCTCAGTTTCAAGGTCTTGCCTGGACAGATCTCACTTTTGTAGGCAGGGGTATGGAGGGAAATTTCCCCCATCTCATGAGCATACCACTGTGAGCCTGGTCTTCCATAGGTTGGATCAACCTTGATACAAAATCCATAGTGCTCTCAGGCCTTTGTCTGCTCCAGAGGTCTTCTGTACCAACTGATCAAACTACCTCCATTATGTAGTCAGTGGCCATGAGAACATCTGCTCCAAGTATTGTACTTCAAGTTCAGGAGATCAAGATATTGACATGCAGTCAGGTTTTAACGAGTGTGTATGTATGTATATAATGTTTA
Organism: Nesogale talazaci; assembly: GCA_004026705.1. Classification (NCBI taxonomy): domain Eukaryota; kingdom Metazoa; phylum Chordata; class Mammalia; order Afrosoricida; family Tenrecidae; genus Nesogale; species Nesogale talazaci. Next base: position 12,334 of record PVJH01006681.1, read on the forward strand.
TATACTGTATATGTGTGTATGCATAGATAGTGTGTATATACTTTATATGTGTGTATATGTATATAGTGGGTGTGTCTATGTGTGTGTGAAATTCTTTTGGAAAATTTTCAAGCAAATTGTATTCACTTCTAGAGCATTATTTCTAAGCAAGTGCTTCATCAGGGGTCATTTCATATTTTCACCGGTTGGTGGAAAGCTGTGTGTCATGAGAACAAAGTTTGTATGTAATTTGTGAAATAACGGGAACCAACTGCATCCAGTTTTACACTCTGACTAGCCTATATGTAATTAATTTCAAGTCCGCAGGGATACCTTCCACTTACAGCTTTCCAACAAATCCATCCTCCAATACACTGACATCTAACGTTCCCAGAACATGGCCACCGCCAACCTATAATCATCAGCTAACAGGTTCTGTTCAGGGAGAAAGCAAATTCACTGTTACTGAGTCAACTTTGACACATGATGGCCTCATGGGGCCAAGCACTACTGCCCCTGTGGGTTTCTGAGACTTCTTCATCTTTGCGGTAGTAGCAATCCTCATTCGGTGGTTAGCCTCCCAAAGCATAACCTCTACACCACAAAGGCTGCAGTACTTCAATACCAAAATGACTAATGGAAGTGCTCAGGGCCCCAGTGTAAATATCAATAGAGCTGTTGACCAAAGGACAACATAGCAGCTGGATGGTAAGCTAATGAACTCAACATTTTTGCTGATACTAAGGGAACTTGCAGTTGTGTTATATCTTTGATATCAGTTGCCAAAGGAACAAGAGGGAGTGGATGCTGTGCATAGGAGGTTAATCTTTAGGGAAGCCAAGCATAGCCTCAAAATGCCCAGAAGCTGAGGTAGTGGTAGTGCTTCTGAGCCAGATGTTCCAGGGCAGATTTTTACATGCCTACCTTCTCTGGTGACAACCTGAGGTGTTGAATGGTGTCTGCATGTGGTGCCACAGGCTTTCCATGGCTAAGACTGTTTCAAACCTCACATTATGCGATATAGAAAGTTAGTGTCCAAGATCATCCATTCACAGTTCATTGCTCACTTCACGGTGATAAATTGGTTTGCATAATGTACCCGCCTATAATGAAAGATGGAATGTTGCGATACTTCTGAATTCTAGAGAGAAAAAAAAACCGAGTAACTTCTCTCCTACTTCCAAACTTTTCCTTGTGTCTGACAAAGAAGGAAAATTCTTATGACTTGGTAAATTAGGAACAAAATATTGACCATTGTTGTTGGTGGGCAGAATACCTGTGACGGATCGGGTCAGTGGATTATCTTATTAATGTTTTACCCTTTTTGTTTTGTTTTGTTTTTTGAGCCTCACTGCCCCCTGGCTGTGTGAGTAGGAGATCCAGCCTTGCTGCTGGATTTGAACCTCCAACCCAGTGGGCTGCAGTCCCACGCACAGCCACTACGCCATCAGGGCTCAGCCCCTAACGTTTTATCTTTAAGCAACATTTTAAAAATAGGCCTTTCCCATGGTCACTTCTGGAGGCATATTAATTAATTAATATAAAATATTAATGGAGGCATAATAATTAACCTATTGCTATGATAGCCTTTCTCCATACTCATACACATACACACATTTTTATCTTTCTTGGTGATTTTATAGGATTTTCATATTTTACATTTCATCTTATTTCTGATACCGAGCACCAGAAAAGCCCCACTTTCCTCTATAAGCTTGTTGCAGGTGTAATGAACATATCCATCCTTTCCTGTTTAAACGTTAATCTGCTTCAGTTATCACATCAAACATCACGAAGAGAAAGTGCCAACGTTGAGATAAGAGCTCTGTTGATGACATCATTACACTCTCACCTGCTCACCAGAAAGTTGATGACTTAGTGGCCCTGTAGGACAAAACCCCCTGGTGATCAGCTCTCAAAATGATAGCCCAGGGTCCCCAGGGACAGTTGTATGCAGACACATTGGGTTCTGTGCGTAAACCGCAACTTCAGTCACCTGACCGCAAGAGCCAGCATGGGTAAATGAATGTTTTTAGGATCTGGGATTTCAAATCATGACTTATCTTATTCCCTGATCCTTTAACTCCAAGTTCATGTCATTCATTCTTTTCTTTATTGTCACCCTAAAAAGAGATCAAGGAGGAGTTACTTGCCTTCTCACAGGAACTGAAACATGGTTAAAATTAAAATGGTAAAATGAAAAGTGTTGATACTGATGCTACAGTTTTCACAGGGGACACTTCTGTTTTGGGCTGAAATAGAAAATGCATAACCCAAGAATACAATGCAAAATATATTCCTTGAAACAATAAAATCTAAGCATCATCATAGACCTGTTTCTTAGCATCCCTTGGGAAAAACAAAACAAAACAAACAACAAAGGTAAAGTAGTTGTTTATGTAAACGAATGCAGATGCTCTTATCTTGCCAGATCAATGGTTACTGTATTTAATCTCAAATAATAATCAGAGAATCTTGGAACTTTTAACAGACCATAAAGTGGTCCACCAAAGAACAACTGTGACATTTTTACTGTAAAGAGAAAAATAAAGAGGAGAGAACAGGTTGAAAAGAAATAAAAGCATAAAGGAATCAATAAAGTAAAGCAAGTAATAAAAACTTGAATATGGCTTTAAAATAAAAATTAGATGTTCTGTGCACTAATGAGATTTGGAAACACTGCTTTTTCTGCAGTGAAGAATATTTAAGGAATTTGAGCTTGAGGATAGTGAAGTAAAAATCCTGAGTACCTCATATTTTATGAGACCAAAGTAAATTTATTTACTGGATTCTTTGAGATAAACAGTTATGGGTCCAGAAGAGGCCCAATAAGAGGTTCATGAAGAAGCTGCATAAGGATCTCCACAAGTCCTATGCGATCCATCTAATTATGTAAGAATTTAATATATGATAAAGAGAAAAGAAAGACAAGAAAAGGAAATATGGATTATTCTAAGAATAACAGAAAATGATAAAATGTAAAAATAAAAAACTTTAAACCAAGAAATCAAATGAGCATGAACACATCCAAATTGAGTTGCAAACACATAGTCTCTATAAAAATGGGGAAAAAACCAAAATGAATGAAAAAAACAGAAGAAAATCATATTAGAAATCTTTCTTGTATTAAAATAGATTTTATTTCAGTGACGATTTTAATGTACAGAAAGACTGAAGTGATAAGAAAGAATTCTAACATACTTTCAACCAACTGCTCCATTCATAACATGTTAGATTAGCAAACACATTTGTTAACAATGCTAGCCATTGGCATCTAGATAACATCCATGAGATATACTATAAAATAGAATATTATGTGACTTTTCTTTTAATACTTTGGGGATTACAGCACTATTCTTTATATTGTTTACTTAGAATTAATGTTTTACTACTTCATGTGAAATTTCAACATATACATTACTTTATTTTCCCTATTTTATTATAAATTATGTATTTTCTTTAAGATAGTCAGCAGGTATTGCTAGGGTTTCCAATTACAATCACTGAACATAAAAAATATTCAAAAAGAAAAGAACAATCTGTCTATTTAGGTATTTAGCATTTATGTTACCCCTCCTTTAATCCTGATCTTCTGACTTCTCTCTTGGAATCATTGCCTGATGCCTACAGAACTACATTTGCAATTCTTTCAGGTCTGTTGGCAGTAAGTTATCTTAGCTTTTTTTTTTCTTGTCCTTATTTCACTTTCGTATATATTCAGTATATGTAACCACATGTATGAGCCCAATAGGGATCTATTTGAGACCTGGATGTGTGGGTCTCTACCTTAGTTCAGTATTCAATTTCTTTAATATATTGTATATTGGTTAATATACAGCATATTGTCACAATTCATGACACATAGCCGATCATGACATATAGACTATTTAGTTCACAAACAACTTCATGTGTTTACCATCCTGAACTATTCTCTCTCAGAAAACTCTCTCATCCTTTCAAGATCATGTCAGGGTCTTCCCTTTTCTTTCTGCCAGTCAGGAAACCCACTGCCATTGAGTCTATCTGACTCTGATTCATAATGACCCTGTACAGCAGGTCTATAGATCTGCCCCTGTGGATTTCTGAGACTATAACTTAAAGGTAGTAGAAAGCCTCTTCTTTCTCCCATAGAGCAATAGGTGGTTTTGAACTGGTGACCAACTGGATTGCTCTTGCACTTCTCATCAGGGGTTAAACAGCAAGGTAATAGAAAAAGGAAATGAATAGCATTCTTGGTTTTCTCATCTGCTATTGGCTTGAATTGTATTTCCCCAGAATACGTACTTATTTATCTGGTTGATTGTTCTCAGTAACTTGGAGATGTCTAATGATATCAGTTGATATCATTAGAAAATTCTCTAAGGCAATAGTTGGCAAACTGCAGCTCACGAGCCATCTGCAGCTCTTTCAGTGGGAACGTGCGGCTCTGAAGTAACATTGAAAACATGTGAAGGTTATTATTTCAGGTCATGATGATTTCATTTGTTTGGAAAAACATATTTAAGGCTCTGGAGTGATTTTAAAGTTGTTAGGAAGGACGGGATTGGCTCTTCGCTCTCAAGAGTTTGCCGACCCCTGCTGTAAGGATATCTGTTACATAATGAGGAAATCACCATGAGGCAATTGTCAGGTCAGTGGCAAGTATATTTGGGTGGGATACAGATCCCGGGTCCAATATAAGGGTAGTTTTCCTGGGATGGGACTTACACCACCTTTTGTCTTAGAAGAGATGAAATAGACAGGAGGCAACCAGAGATGGAAGAATGCAACTACTGCCAAGAAAGCGGATCCAGGGCTTCCATGTGGAAATGACAAAAATGACCTTCTTGAGAGCAGACAAAGAGAGACTGCCTTCACCTACAACTAACAGTCTCAATTTGAGTTCAGACGTCTAGCCTCCTAAATAGTGAGACAATAATTGTTTCCTAAAGCCATCCATGTTTCTTCTTCCTGTTACGGTAGCACTGAATGATCCCTCAGGCCCATCAATCCTTTAAATCAGAAGTAACGTTCCCCTCTCTCAACATTTAGGCAGGTATGTCAGGAAGTGTTGGACTGCCCACCAGAAGGTTGACAGTTCAAAGTCACCAGCATGCCAGAGGGATAAAGAGGAGGACATCTGCTTCCATAAATAGCTACAGCCTTGGAAAAGCTATAGAAGTATTTGTGTATTGCCATTCTGGATAGTGCTATGTAAGAAACGTCGACGAACTTGGAAGGCCCGCAACTCAGTCTGTTTGTAATGATCTTCACCTGTTACAAAGGGCATGAAGCATAAGCGACCTCAGTATCACCTGTCCAATGCTGAGTGTGAGAGGCTGAGAGTAGACATGTCTCTATCCTCCAATTGTTCTTTCCAATTCTGACCAAGCATCTCTCCCATTCTATCTTTTACCTCTCAGCTAGTTTAGATAATTATTGCAATGGCCTTAGAAAATGGACCATACTTACAATGACAGGCCTTATTAGGGAAGTTAACAGATTATAATTCAGAAATGCTTAAGATAACAGTTCTCCTAGTTAGGAGAGTTTGTTAGTCTGTGTAAACTACAAACAGGCTAGACTCCACCCCTACACTCTTAATCCTCAAATTGACACCAGATTATATAACAAATTCATAAACATACATATGTGTATAAGAAAGAAGTTTATATACAAGAGCAGTTTAACATTAAGAAAACACCCCAGTCCAGTTCAGATCAAGTCCAAAAATCTGATATTACCGCATATGTCTGACATCACTCTTTAAAGTCCTCTTCAGACTCATGAAACACATATGACAAATGCTGGAAGATCTCATGCAAGTAAGCGGGGAGCATTATAGATCCAGTGGCATTGTAAGCAACTCAGTGCTGATTTCTCTAGGTCCAGGGTTCTGATTGCATCAAGGTAGTTCCATGAGCTTTCTCATCAGGGGTGTTTTGCAGGGAGTCAGTCTTGTCAGTAGAGAATCTCCAAGGAAGTAGATTGTGAGAGAGACTGTCTCCCACCTCCAAGGACATGCCCCAGTTCCCACAATTCTCAGAAGAAGGCCAGGTCCACACAGAGATCTCATTGGCTACCTCCGGATTGACAGGCTAAACTCCACCCCTACACTATTAATCCTCAAAGTGGTACCAGATTATATAACTACCACAGATAGCTTCGTCTTAAGCATGTCCATAGACATTCCTATCTGGTCCTTGACCTCTCAGTCCCAGGGCTTCATGTACTCTACTCTGCTCTGAGATGTTACAAAGCTCTTTTTGTGTTACCAATAAATATTCAAAAGGCACTTCACACCACAAGGAGCCTCAGCTCAAAGGTTCTTGGCTCAAGTTCCATGGCTTGACACACTGAAATTTCTTATGTGCCTGCAGGCACTCCACTCTGCAAGAAAACCTCCCATTGAAAGCATTCAATTCTATTTGACCTTTGGGCCAGGAAGCCCACCTGGAGTGAATTGTGTGGGGGCGACATTTGACCTTTTCTGGCTTCCTGATTACCACAAGGTTGCAACATGCAAGCAAGCTACATTCTTCTTCATTTATTCTGATACAAAGAATTCCTCTCTTGACTTTCTACTTTTATAATGGGTTCAATAATTTGTTGCAATGCCCACATGGAACTCATAGATAACATTCACATTTATGCGCTGTTAGTAGGAAACTTAATATATTACTAAGATCCTAGCAAAGGTAGCCAAGATCACAGTTAATATGTCCAGACCAATAAACTTTAAGGAAACTGTGATAGGTAAGCTTGTGGTGCCAACATGGTCAAAGATGATAGGTTGGTCTGTTGTGACGACATGGCCAATGAACACACGCGATCAATAAGGGCGGAGATAGACAAGTGCTTGGCAAGCTCCGCCTTTGTTCTCTTGCTTTTGATCAGACCAGTTGGCTGCATTATTTGCCCTGTGCCTCGACCTACAAGCAACTCTACTGGTGGGACACCTAACTGTGGGCTGTGTAGATGTGAGCTGAGGTTCCTTCAAGCCCTGCTTTGTCACACTCCTGAAATATACATCTCTTGAGCTAGAGCCTGTTGGACTCTGCCATCTGGCTGACTATTCGTGACCTGCTTTGCTGTTTGCTGCCTGTGGCTGGACACTCTGAATTGCTCTACAAAGGACCGCTCGGTGGCCCTCAACACTCCAAGGACTGCCAGTCTACTAGCTGTCTCACACAAGTGAGTTGCACCAACCTATTTGCACTGCTTTATAGATTAGTTAACTGTTTATTTCGTATCTTATATATCCTTCTATCTATATAAATGTATAAAGAGAATTACTAGAGTCCTGGTTTTGTTTCTCTAAGAGAACCCTGTCTGATACAAGTGGTTCTGGGAGTGCTTCTAGAGAAACAAATCATAAATATGGGTTTCTTTGATTGGTTCTCCATTCTGATTAGTCTTAAGAGCACTGGTAATGCTAATTCTACACCTAAAGCCATGGGTAATTTTGCCACTCCTACTAGTCCATGGTGTGAAATAGCAAAACTAATAACTAAAGTAGGAGCACCGGTAGATGGGGTGCTGGTTAAAGGAGAGGCTCTGGGAGATTGTATGTTTGACATTTTCCAGCAGTTTTGTCAAGATGCCAAGTATAGGGAAGCTGGTTGGCTAGTTCTCCTTAAAATGGACTATGTGATTAAGGAGAGGGATTGCCTCAGGGCCTCAAAAGCACGCCTCAAGTGCAGACTCACGGATTTGAAGGTTTCTGCCTTTGCTATAAAGGAGAGTCTTGGCTGTATTAAAGGAGCTGACATTGCTGGGAACCAGGTCCAAAGTCTCATTATGCGAGTGGCTGAATTACAATGTCATTTGAATGGCAGATCTAGAGCAGTGTCTGAAGCCAAAGTGAGGGCATTAATAGGAAAAAAATGGATCCCTGAAACATAGGATGGGAAAATATAGGCTGATGATCCAGAAGAAGAGAATATTGTGCAATTGTGCCGTCTCTAGAAACAATTCAATTAGCTTAGTCAATAGATCCACCCCTCCCAGCTGAAGATAGTAATCCACTGTCAACAAAACAACCCACACCTGTAGCAGATTAACCAAACTACTCAAGGTGAAAAGCCACGTGAGGCTGCATCTCTACCATTGCCTGAGGGAGAGGCCTTACATGGTAGTGCTGAGAACAGCCAGGAAACCCCCTCACCATTGATAATTTCTGCTATACCTGTAACTCAAATTAAGGCAAGGAAAGCTCCTAAGAGTGAGGTTGAGGTAATTATTCAAGAAGAAGCGCTTTATACTCACAGAAACTGTTCAAACTTTCAAAAACAGTTGATTTAACTTTTATCAGTCTTTAAATTCACAAAATATTTTGAAAGCCCTAAATTTTCATCAACCGGGAAATGGATGATACAGTTCTTCTATTGTTGCCTCTTCAAAAAGGCCTTTCTTCTGTATTAAAAAATGATATGCTCCCCCTTTTCAATTCTAATGTTCTTGTGTAAAGCTGTTTAATTTTTCTTCATAGTAAATATTGTTATGTGGCACTAAATGGAATGGTTTGTGGGTTGACATGACCCACTAGAAGAACGTGATTCTTTGTTTTTGTCAATAGCTCCTAGTGTTGCTATTGTTAGGTGCTTTGAGTCAGTAAATCGTGACCCTTTGTACAACAGAACGCAACAGTTTCTCATCTTGGGTCATCCTCACAACTGTTCTTAGCTTTGAGCCCATTGTTGTAACCACTACACCCATCAATTTCGTTGAGAACTTTCCTCTTTTTCACTGCCATTCTGCTTTACCAGCTGTGATTTTCCTTCTCATGGGCCAGGTCTTTCCATATAGCATTTCCAAAATATGTGAGCTGAAGTCTTCCATACATCTAAGGGACATTTTGGTTGCATTTCTTTCAAGATGGAATTGTTTGTTTTGGGGCAGTCCATGAAATTTTCAATAATCTATAATCAGTATATTATAATTCAAGTTCCCAGATCTTCCTCAGTCTTCTTATTCAATGCCCAACTATCACATACATATGAACCCATTGAAAATACCCTGACTTATGTCAGGCGAACTTGAGTGTTGAAAGTACCCTCCCTGCTTTTCAATACTTTAAAGGGATCATGCACAGCAAATTTACCCCATTCAGTGCTGCATTTGGTCTATTGACTTCTGTTTACATAAGCATGGATTATGGATCCAAGCAAGATGAAATCTGTCTTAACTTTAACTTTTATCCATTCTCCAAGATTTTATTTACTGGTCCAGCTTTGAGGATTTTGTTTTTGTTTTTAGCTTCTAAAAGTAAGTCATACTGAAAGGTATAATCCTTGAACTTTTTCAGTAAATACTTCAAGTCCTCCTCACTTTCAGCAGGCAAAGTTGTGTTATCCGTATATCACAAGTTGTTAACAAACTGTCCTCCAATCCTGATACTACATTATCCTTCATATAATTCAACTTCAAAATTATTTTTTCAGCATACAGAAAAAGTATGATCAGAGGATATAACAATGTGCATCTTTCATAATGTTAAGTCATGTAGTATCGGCTGGTTCTGTTTGCACAACTGCCCCTTGATCTATGTACAAGTTCCACTTAAGCACAAAGAACTCATCTGGAATTCCTATTCTTTTCAAGGCTATCCATAGTTTGCTATGGTCCACATAGTAAAATGCCTTTACATAATCAATAAAATGAAATAAACACCTTTATTTGGGTTCTCAGTCAAAATCTGTTTCATATTAGTGAAGGTATTCCTTTTTCCAATTTCTCTTGTTCCATGAATCCAGCCTGATTTTTGGCAGCTCCTTGTCAATACACTTTTGCAACCATTGCTGAATGATCATCAGCAAAATTTCATCTGTATGAAATATCTATGATATTGTTTTATAATTTGCACATTGTGTTGAATCACCTTACTTTGGAATGAGTCCAATATAAGTCACTGGGTAGCAAAAGCACAAATTTCCTGGCATTAGATGAGTGAGCGCTTCCAGTGTTTTCTCAGTTTATTGAAATACTTCAGTAGTATTCCATAATTTCCTAGACTCCTGATTTTGGCTAATGCTGTCAGTGCAGCTTGGACTTCTTTGTTACCAATGGTCCTTGACCATATACTATCTCTTGCACATATGCTATCTCATATACTATAATATAGTCACTGTGTATTTTTTCCATCTTCTTTTGAAATTTAAAATTCTACTCTTTTGCTTCATTATTTCTTTCAGTTGTGTTAGCGATAGCATATTATGCCTTTGCATAGTCAATAAATTAGGAGCAAGTTTCACATTTTTGACATTCATTTTAATATTTTCCTTTTTATATATATTTTCATTAACCTTTGGATTTTTTCATGTTTTATGTTGAAAAAAGGCATTTGCAAAGAAAAACTAATTGACCTTACAAAATTGTACTATGTGATGTCCAGCTTTATTTCTGTCTTCAAGGCCATATTTATAACTACTGTTCCTTTCTCTTAGTTCCCAACATATACATTCCCATCAGTAATATTTTTCAAGGCATCTTGGTTGTATGTTCAATCAATTTCAGACCAGTGATGTTGGAAAATTTCTGCAATATCTGTATCACTAACTTTTGTAGTTGGTTCATAAATTTGAATAATAGTTATATTGACTGGATTTCCTTGAATGTGGATAAATAGTATCCTATCACAGACAACAGTGGATATTGAAATGTTCTTTTTGAGGATAGTGTTACAATATTGCTGCTGAATCTCTCATTCCTCACAAAACAAGCCATAAAATTTTCTGGTTCAAAATGTTCAATATCAGTTCAGTTAAATAGAAATGTTCTATCTCAGTTCACTAATGCCTATGGTATGGATCTTTATGGATTCTATTTAATTTCTCATGATGTCTATTGTTCTTAGATTCATACTTTGTACATTCCAAGTTGCAATTTTTAATAGATGTTTTCAGTCATCTTTTCCAATTTTGAGTCATGCTCCATTAGCAAATAAAGATCCGTAAGGCTTTACTCCCAAACTTCTTATTCCATCCACGCCATTGTAATCAACTCTACTTTGAAAAAGCAGATTTCCTCAGTTATATTTTGAGGGTCTTCTGATCCAACACAATCCTTTTCCGATACTCCCTTAGACAACATTTTGTTACTATTCATTATCTCATTCTTTGAATGTAGTCAGCTTATTCCTATGTTGCAGCCTGTTCTTATTCTGGCAGTTATGCTGAAATCTGTTCACCTTAGGTGACCCTTCTGGGGTTTGAAATATCAGAAACATAGCTACCAGCATCATATTAGCACACAGTGCTATGCACTCACAGTCACATAGTGCACAACACATAGTTGTTGCCCTATTACTTCTTTGTCAGTTTGTCGCATTGTGGTGCCTTGTGGGTTTCTGTAATGCTGGAAGTTGCCTCATATCATACATTATTTATCAAAATATATTTCTGAAGAAAGGGTGTAAAGTAATCATATCTGACCTATGGCTTTCGTAAGGTTATCAGGCACCCTCCATCTTTCTTTACCTACTCTGACACTAATTCTTCATCCCTTTACTTCTATACTGGGCTGGTGATTTTTGCAATGGTCATATGGAACTTACAGATCATACTCATGATTAAGGATATGTTTGGGTTATTGGAGATTCTAACAGGTTACCACAGCCAGGATTAGAAAACCTTCAGGATACAGTTACTGGTCCATAGCAATGTCGCTCTTCACCCAGCAGCCAAATCTCACTCTACTTCTCCCCCTTTAAGCCACATGTTGTGTTGGCCTCTGCCTTTGCTGGCAAGCAAGATAGCCCACCACGGTGCCTCACAATCTGGATGCTGCTCCTCCGTTCTGTCCCATGGTCTCTCTGCTTCAGCTTCTGGTGTCTCTGATCCAGGTCTTACCACTGCAGATAGGGATCACAAGCAGGGTGCACTGGTGGCTCTTCTTCCAATGGATTGCTCCTAGATTTCTCTTTCCTTGCAGAGAGGAAGCATCGGCTAGCCACTAGAGTGGCAGCTAAAAGTGATCAGTCCCAGCTATTAATGTTACCCAAACCTAACACACGGACATTAAGTTCATTCTGACTGATAGTGACCCCAATGGACAAGGTAGAACTGCCCCTGTGAATTTCTGAGACTGTAACTATTTACAGGAATAGAAAGCTCCATCTTTTTCCCTTGGAGCTGGTGGTAGTTTTGAACTGCTAACGTTAGGGGTCCCAATCCAATGTGCAACCACTAGACGATCAGCTCAAGTGCCTTTATTTTCCTAGTCCCACTCAATCATTAGGTGAAAATTGCAGATATGGATAGAAGAACCATATGAAGTAATTTCAATCCACCACAATTTGTATATTACTTTTCTTTCCTATTATAATGTAAATTCCATAATAACTGAAAAGTAGTCTATTCACTACGCTATCCTGAAATTTTATAATAATACTCAAAATATTTTTAGAATATATGAATGAGTAAGTGAATAATATAAATCTGAGTAAGAGTGCATAAGTGTATAATTTCCTTCATTTTTCTCTTTTCAATATTTCATAATTTTAAGAGATAATAAAAATACACTGGAAAATATTCATCTAGTTATCTAAAGTTAAATGATAAGTAATAATTTTCTCTTTATTTTTATTTTTAATGTATTCAAACACTTAACTTAATAAGCAGAGTAAATTTTGGTGTTAATATTTTAGAATTAGAACTTACATTCAGAGTCACTATGAATTGAAATTCCAAGGCCAGTGACTGGTGTAACTTTTTTTCTTTCTTTTTAAAAAATGAACTCGATTGTCACTAAAGACACCAAATACATTTGTTTTGCATTTTTTCTGTTTATTTGTTTAGCCACTCAAACTAGTATTTATTAACCTCTTTTATTTCATTCAAGAGCTGTTTCCTTTTATACCACCTGCTTGTTATCCCACTGTTTTTTTGGGGGAGGGGGCAGGACCTCACTGCCCTGGTGGTGCAAATAGGAGGCCCAGCCTTGTTCCTGGAGAGCTCCTGCTGGATTTGAACCTCCAACCCAGTGGGCCGCAGTCCTGCGCACAACCACTATGCCACCGGGGCTCAGCCCTATCCCACTTATAAACAAATACTCTATATGGAAAAAAATGGGAATTTAGCTGTTTTCAAATTATGTCCTATGAATACTTCTCTGTCTCATAATTGTTTATGATCCTTTTTTTCTGGAATCCTGATCCTTTCCCACAAACCTATGCAAACGTCAGTGTTAAATGACTCGTCATCCCTTTTCCCTGTGAAATCACAAAAGTATTTATTTGTGACTTCTTGCTCTGATACCTCTCACAGTCAATCCCATTTGCCACCCTGCTTTGTGAGAAAAAAAAAGTTTCATAGGATGTGAATGCAGGTCATGTAAAAGGAATAAATAAGAGACGGTAAAGACTGCATTTTGAAATGACTGTTTAGGAATAGTTAAATTGATTCTTTTAATTACAGTTCTGTCTAGAACATTTTATTTACTAATGCACATTATAAATCTCCAAGAGACATCTATACTATGCAGGATTTCAACTTATTTAGCTGTAAGATTGCTTTGAAAATTTCAATGGTTCCCTGTAACCAATTAATTGAGTATTTCCCAATACGGGCCATTTTCATATATTTCACATTTTGTACACATGATTTTTTTTTCCTTTTCCTCTCAGTTGATTCACATTACAGATACCATGCAATCAATTAATATACACACTATAAATTTCCTTCTAGTAATATGTGTAGATAGTTCAAATATATGTGCAGTGTGGCCTTCTAGGGATAGCTATTCTTTCTTTTAACCTCTTCACAAGGAAATCAGCCTGTGACATTGACATCCCCAGTTCACCTTTGTTGTCTCAAGTCAAACAGGAAGTGGATAAGGCATCTGTGAAGAATTTGTCATCTCTTGTTCCTGCTGAATAATTCCTTGCATGAGAATATTTTGTACATATGAGTCAAAATCAATTTAACAGATTGAAAGTTGCCTTCAAACTTTTGAGAGGACAGAGAACGCAAGCTACCTGAATTCTGCCCCCACTCCTTCAGTGTTTGTTGAAGTATAGACGTTTTTCAGTCTTCTGAGAGTCAGAGCAAGTTGTTTAAGAGAAGGAATAGGCAACACTTTCATATGGTTTCATGATTAAACAAATAGACTAATGTGGATAGAAGCTGCATTCTGAATGGGACCTTAGTTTGCTTTCAGAGTCCCAGTGTTCTGTCCAGTTCAGAGAATGAGCCATTGTCTCTCCATGTCTTTTTCATCTGACAGGCGTGATCATTTTAGAAAAAGTGACTAAAAATACTGGGGAGGCTACGAAGTCCATGATGACAAGACTGAATTAGGAAAATTCAATTATCCTTATAAAATGCTTATGTTACCCAATTAGTTTCCAGATCCATAAAAGAAGTTTCTCATTAAAGCTACATAATTTGTCATTCTTTTGTATTCCTCTCTGTCAATTAAATCCTATTTTAAATGATTGAGTTATGTTACCAAACTAGAAAATATTATTTTTCCTAACATACAAGGATATATATATATTTACACATATATTATAATTAATATATATAAATTAATAATATAAATTATAAATATAAAAATAAAATATATATATATATATATATATATATATATATATTTAGGCATCACTGCTCTCTGGTAGGAGTGGGAGGCCCAGCCTTGCTGCTGCTGGATTTGAACCGCTGAGCCAGTGGGCCGCAGTCCCAGGGCTCAGCCCACAAGGATATATATTTTTAATTGGCATTGGGGTTCTAGTTATTAGATGCACGTACTTCCAAACAAAAAAGATGTATTTAAACTTGTGTCTGTGATCAGCAAATGACTGTGGGCAAATTTTCTCAGTAATGCATTTATCTTAGTTGTTACTCCTTTGGCTGTGACCTTCATGGTGGGCAGTTCAAGATCACCAGAAGCTCCCTGGGAGACAGACTGGGCTTTCAACTTCCTTAAAAGGTTTAAGACTTGGAGACCCATAGAGGTTCACTATGAATCAGCATTGACTGGAAGGTAATGGCTGTGGTTTTTTGGTTTTAGTCTCCTTAAGACTGCTTTCACCACAAATGTCCTATCAAGGCAGTGGTTTCTCAGTGAATCTGCTGGCCAGTTAAATTCAAGGCAAAGAGGTTAGCTCAGAGGGCTGACAATTCCAGCTTCATGGTTTGTGGGACTTTGAAAGGGTAAACTTTATATACTTTCTCAAAGGAAACATGACAATCAGGGGGGCTTGTTGGGTAGAATTTTAAAGAAAATTGAAAATGGAATTGGTGAAAACAGATCACGAAATTTGTACCAAGGCATTTATCACCCCATCTTGACAAGGGACATGCTTTATTTTTCAATGGTAGCAAGGTCTGTCCTGTGATCACTTCTCTGAGAAACCTGACCTTTCCCCATCCCCTCTACAGTCCTGATCTTGTCCTTTCAGGACTTCTTTTTGTTCTTCAAACAAAAAAACATTTAAACAAAACAGTTTTAGTCTCTCCAGGATACCCAACCTGATGTTTGTTTTTTTTTAATTTTAATAATTTTATTGGGGGCTCTTAGAGCTACTACAACATTCAGTGCATCATTTGTATCAAGCACATTTGCACACATGCTGCCATGTACAACGTACATTTCCAAACATTTTCCACTTGAGCCCTTGGTACAAGCTCCTCTTAAAAAAAAAAGAAAAAAAAAGAAAGCTCCCCTTTCCTCTCCCTCACCCCCTTTTTTGTTTTTAATGAATCATTTTATTATGGGCCCATACAAGTCCCAATACAGTCCTACCAACATCAATTGTATGCAGGCCACACTTACACACCCATTGCCATCATCACTCTCAAAATATCCTCCCTCCCTCCAGGCCCCCAGTATCAGCTCCCTATATTACCCCTCCTTCCCCCCTTCCCCTTGAACCCTTAATAATTTACAAATTGTTATTTTTTTCATACTGTTTTGACATGGTGACATGATCCCCTCAATAAGGTGGGCCTGGGAAACTCCCCTCCTTCTCTACTTCACTTTTCTGCTGGTGAATTTCTAAGAGACCTGCCCGGGTCCTGGAAATGTGTCCACTGCTGTTGGATCCCTACGACTTTACTCACACAAACCTGTGAATTTTGTGCTTTTTTGCCTTCTGCTTTATGAGTCTGAAGAGGGATTTATGGACTAGTATTGGACTTACAGACTTGATCTGGAGAGGGCTGAGTGTTTTCTTGATGAGTAATTACTTGATAATTACTTCTTATACATATATTGGTGACCCTGGATGTGTTTCTCAAGTCAACCCAGTCTAACACGGGCACATTTTCCTGTCAATCAACTGTTATAGTTGTTTTTGGGGGTTATCTTCAACAAAATTATATTACTCTCCTTGGATAAGTTCCGCATGCTGTTGTTTTGTTTTTGTGTGGAACAGGCATACAGATGGGATTCTCCCAGGCAGTTGACCCAACAGTTTTCCAAATGCCTTAGCATATGAGTAGGAGGCCTTCCACTTAGGATCCGTTTACTGAAACATCTCAGATGGTATTTTTTCAATTTCTGGAGGCCTGCTTTTTATCCACTACCTTTAGTATAGCTTTGACTTCTCCCTTGAATGTCATAAGATCTTTTATACCATGCAACCTCTTGAAATGTTTGAGAATTGGGGTATTATTTTTGATACAGCTCTTTTTTCCTACCATTTTGTTGTTGGCTGCTGAGTCATTCAATAATTTTACTACAGAATCTTTTAATATTGTGACCGGTGGCTTGCCTATTTCTTTCAGGTCTTTCAGCTTGAAAAATGCTGAGCTTGTTCTTCCTCGTTCGCTTTATAATTCCAGGTCTTTGCACGTTTGCTTGTGACACTTTGCTGAAATCTTCTTTCACTTCATTATTTTCTAGTTAGCTTCAGATACTCTACGTTCAAGAGCAAGTTTAAGAGTCTCTTTTGATAGCCATGTTGGCCTTTTCTTTCTTTTTAGTCATCTTTTGCTTTCTTCATGTATAAAGTCCTTGATGTTTGCCAAGAAAGCACCCAGTCTGCCCCCCTTAATGTTCATTATGCCCACTATATTTTTTATTGATGGTTTTCTAGATTTAGGTGGACTCTACCCAAGTTCACATATTGGTTCTTGTGTACTTGTTTTAAATTTCTTTATCATCAATTTAATTGTTGATTAAGTTGGTAATTGCTCCTAATTTGTTCTTTGGTTAGTTCTGACCCTTTTTCTAAGTGATGACATTAAACTTCCCCACTGTTCTTTCAATAGAGAGTTACTTTGATTCCTGCATATTCCAGCTGGTGAAGTCCGTGTGTATAGTATCCATTTATGTTGTTACAGGAAGTTATTTGCAGTGAATAAGATCTTAGCCTTGTGAAATTTTATCACACTAGCTTGACATTATTTTTGTCACCATCATTTCTGTTACCATATTTTCCAAGTATTGATCCTTTTTGTTTCCAACTTTTGCATTCTAATCGCCAGTAATTTTAATTCCATGTTAATCACACATTTGAGCAATTTCCTTGAAAATATCACTAGTTGGGAGCGAATAAACATATCTTACTCCATAGTTCAATTGCTTCCAGCAGAATTGTACAACTGTTATCACAGTCAGTTTTCCAACAGTCTTTTTGATTGTTGGCAAAAATCCTAAATTTATTCTTTGGGATTGGTATGTGGTTGAGCTATCTTGGATAGTAGTCATATTAACTGGTATTCCTTGTAAGCATGTCGATAGTGTTCTATCACTGACAGAGTCTTGAAATGTTCTTTGTGACAATGAACTCCTCTTCAATTTGGCATTCCCAGATTAATAGAATGCATGGTTCTCAGGTTCCAAATAACCAAAACAGATCTATTTCAACACATTAGTGCCCAGGATATTCAACTTCAAATATTTTATTTTATTTGGTCACTCGAGTGTTCTAGGTTTAGTCTTCCTATGTCCCACACACATACTCTGATTAATAGATGTATGCAGGTGTTTCTTCTTATCTTGCATAGTGCCACAGCAGAAATTGAGGAGCCCTGATTCTTGACTCCATCTATCTCTTTAAGATCGACTCTACTTTGAAGAGGCAGCTCTTCCATAATCCTGTTTTGAGTGCTTTGCAGTCTATGTGACTTACATTCTGACATCTTAGAAAACAATATTTTGTTTTTAATCATGATGTTCTCACTATCCATCTCTTAGTAGATTTCTTGGTCTTAAATGCCATTTATCTTAGTCTAAATCTGAAACCAATCCATCTGCTGGAATTTGAAGTATGGGTGGCGTAACTTCCAGCATCACATGGTCATCAAGTCCCATATTACCACAGATTGACATAGGATTGGTAGATACAGCAAATAAATGAGATTTAGAATACAGACTCTGATGGGAAAGATTGTTTTTTGCACCACTGAATTAATTTGATTCATAACTTCAAGCCATGAAGCTATAAGCCAATGTGGCTTAGTAGAACTGCTTTATAGATTTTCCTAGGCAACTCACCTTTATAGAAAATTGCCAAGTCTCTTCCCCTGTGATGCAGCTGAAATTGCTAGTTAAAACCTTTGCCAACTAACTGCCAAACAGTTAAACTACTGCACTGACAGGGATTTAAAAATTTTTATTTTAACATTACTTAACTCCAAGTTCCTTGCTCTTCTCCCTTCCAGCTGTGTAACCTTGAAAAAATTGCCCCATTTATTCAAAGACAATGGGGCAGGGCACTCAGTACTTTTAAAGATTAAGAGTGTCTGTGCAGGGCTGAACCCCGGTGGCGTAGTGGTTGTGCGCGGGACTGCGGCCCACTGGGACGGAGGTTCAATTCCAGCAGTGGGGCTGGGCCTCCTCCTCCTATCACCAGAGAGAAGTGATGCCAAAAACAAACAAACAAACAAAACAAAACAAAAGAGTATCTGTGCATATAGACAGTAGAACAAAGTAAACAATAGTCATTAGCAACAACCACCAGTATTCTGATTTTTCTAGCAACATTTCTTGAAATAAATGTGTTGTTTTTCTTGTGGAAAGTACTATCAAATGCTTATCGAAGGAGAAATGGAACAATACAGTAAACGTTCACCGCCTTTCAGTCCACAAATGAGGTTTCCTCCAACAACACATTATTTAAATAACTCTGGAATTAATCTATCTTTTTGTAATCCATCTTATCATGATCTTCATCATCAATAATACTCATATTCAGAATCAATAAGACATAAAAATGCATCTAAAAGATATGCTCAATTCGCTTGCCTGCCCTTTCTAATTATAAAAATAGTCTCACCAGAAGTCCTTCATAATGCCCTACGTGGCTTCAATCAGCATAACACAAAGTCACAGATTCTATGTGTGGACTGGATTATTTGGCTATTTGTGAGAATATAATTTATGCATTGAATCATAATTCATGTACAGACACAAAGCAGATTTACCTTCCCTAAAAGACAACGGAATAACGAATTCCTAATGAATATTCCACCTTTTTACAATCCTTTCATTTTAGGTGCAATATGAAAAATGACCATCCAGCCTCAACAAGTTCATAAATTCTGTTCCTTTCTCGCTTATTTGTTGTAATCTAGGTACTTTTTTAAGTAAATGAACTGATTCTTCTCCCTCAATTTCAGATTTTGTGATAATATGCTTAAAAGCTCGGCACAAGGAGTTGTGTTCTGCAGGCCATTTGCTGGTTTCATACATGAATCTCCCTTGGCAGAATCTTGGGGAATAAAATCCATTATTGCACACTGCAGACATTGTCTATAATTCCTTTTTTCCCTCAGTACTTTTCTGCACTCTCTAAATTTGTCAATTCATACCATCTTTCTGGATTACCTTTCTTTGACACACCCCCCCCCAACACACACACACCGACAAAATCAATGACTTAGTTCTAAGTGTGTCATTATATACCAGGAAATGGATTGTGGTTTACAAAAGTAAGTTCTGTTTCCACACACCCAACTTTCTGGTTTTAGAGTCTTTCTCAAGCTGACTTCTTTCTACACAAGCAGGACTGCTTCAAAAAATAATATAAAAAATGATTCTACAGGGCACTTTGTCATTTTCCACTCATATCTGTACCATTTGTATACTTTTAGACACCTTTAATAGTTAGTTTGCCCACTACAATTTTTTTCAAGTCAATGCAGCGTGCTAGGACCATATAATGCAATCACCAATGATTTTACAGGTCTGTGTAACTTCCCATGGATACCAAGAGAAATGACTAATTTGGATGAGGCAAGAAAAGATTTCCACAGTATCATATTAAACCTCCAATTCTAACATATCGTTCACTCTTTAGTCAACAGTTGGGACCAGGTACACACCGTGCAGATGCCTTGCATATGCATGCCGAAGAGTCAGCTCTAATATTATGAAGTGTGTTCCTGTTTAAGTGCATGTTGCTATTATTGCTTTTTTTTCCAGTTTCTTTTGTTTTTGTGAGAATTGTCTAATTTTATCTTATTTTTCCCTGAAGTTCTGTTTATATTTGCAGTATTTTTTCTAGATAAAATGTAAGTACACAAATTTTAAGTGTCTCTTCCATGAGTTAATTTTGCTCCTTTTGTTTTGCTTTCCTTTTTATGGATTTGCCGAGAAAATTTGCTTTCCATACAACAACTCCTGAACTTACAGCCAACCGATGGTGCCAGGGGATGGACATTAACATGGGGGTACACAGTCCTTAGAACAATCGACCCTCTGGGACTAGAAGTTCAGTGATTGCCCTGGTTTCAACATTAGGGAGAGAAAGCAAAGATGGGTGGAAAAAAATGGTAAACACAGGAAGGAAGTGGTGTCATATTGTGGAGACTGCAATTGATGAGCAAACTCATACTGTATATGACTCTTATTAATTTATCTTATTGCCTCTGTGAATGACTTGTGAAGAGGCGATATCCTCTATAAGATATCACTCTTTGGTCTTACGTCTCTATTTCCCATTCTTCTTCATTCCCTATTCGCTTCTTAGCTTACTGTGTTTTTGTCCCTTCCCACAACTAATTCCAAAATCCATACTCTCAAGAACGCACCATGATCAGACATGTACCTGAAAGCAGATTTCATACATGCCACCAGACCACCGTCTCAGAACTGGGCTTTCAGGAACATCGCTGCATCCACTTCCATGTTCTTAAAGCTAGATGTCCCTTTTCTATGGCACTTCGAACCTCTGGTTCTTCAATAGCCTGGTTTTACTTCCCTTGAGTCAAAGTCTTCTGCACACACCTAATCAATGCAGTCCCCTTCACAAAAATAATGCTTCATTATATTTATAGCTCCTAAAATATTTTTAAATAATTGAATGACTTGTTTAAATGTTTCTTTCCTTATTATAGTTGAATGTTCCACCAGAATGTAAGCTCCATGAGGAGAAAGACACTTTCTATCATGTTCCACTTTCCTAGAAGAGTGCCAGGGAAAGACATACGACTTCTCTACTTCTCTGATACGTGTTTGTTGAATAGGGGAATGATTCATTTATCATTAATGCTTTCTGCATCCTTTCCGATTCCTGGCCTAGGAGTCCTAAAGAGATACTCTGAGCTCCTCTTTTCAGTTATGGTCGTGCACCTATGGTTCCTGAGTTGAAAAGTGGATTTTCAAGTCCCAGAATTCAAATGCTATTTGTTAAAATGTCCCAAGCACTTACTGATTATGCAGAGATCTGAAATCTGTATTATGTCAGAACTCAGGCCCATAATGTCTCTCCTTTCCATATGCCTGAGAGGCATGGACATTGAGACATGCTGAGACTGACCAAACCTTTGGGGGTGATCCCTCCAGTGCATGGGGATCTGTAGAAGAAGCTATGATTAATGAGCCCCAAGCTCAAAATTCCTACTGGGGTACGAATTACATTTCTCTGTCTCTAGAAAGTGGGAATAGAAGGACTAAACAGGACATCAATCTGAGACCTGGTGAACTGGATCTTGGTGGAGCTTGGGTAGAACTGTTCTCAGAGAGAAGCTCTTGGAACAGTTGGAATCACTGTACTAGCTCAAGTATTGATCTGAAATGGCCTTCTTACCCCGGGCACTGCATTTTAAGGAGAAATTTTTAAGTGTCTTGAGAGAACAATAACAAAGTACCAAGGATCATCATGTAGAGCAAAGGAATGAAAGAAACCCGGGTGCTCGGAGAATATGTGTGCACTCAAACTCAAACCAAACTCATTGTCATTTCATAAATGCTGACTGAAACTAACCCTTTAGGACAGGGTACAACTGTCCCTGTGGGTTTCAAAGACTTTCGTGTAACACTATAGGAGTAGAAAGTCCCACGTATGTGATATATGAACATGAGCGTCTATATGTGTTAAATATTTTAACCGTGATGCCCCTTGGAATGGTGACTCAAAAAACAGGAATATATGTCTATCATATTTGACATTACTTCCAGGTAGGAAAAGGCTTCAAACATTGTGTGGAAAAGCGGAATGAAAAGAATAAAAATTCCCAGTGAAATTTTAAAAGCCTGTTTGTGTGTATGTGTAGTCAAAGTTAATTACCATCTGAAATAAATGGGATATTTAGAGTTCCAGAACAGAAAGACATTGCATTCAGTTTAGTTTATTGGGAAAGTTGTAATCATTTCAAATGAAACTTGACATATGAAAATATGCTCAAAAAAAGACCACTTCTTACAAAGCATGCAGCAGCTAACTTTGACTAGAATACAAGATTTGTGAAGGCAAACAATACTGGGAGACTTTTAATGGAAGAGTCTTTTCTTTAGCCACTTTTAAAAATCTCCAAAGCTTTTGTTTCATACTTTTTAATTATCTTACCTGGGTAGATTCTGGATTATTAACTTTTACTCCATTTTTATGTTGCATGTTGAATAATGGAATGTTGCCTAGAACAGTTCCATAAGAGTGTAAAACATTGTCTCATGTATAATTGTTGAAATAAATAAAAGAAAATTTGTAGACTTGAGATATTTTCACTTAAATATTCTTGTTCTATAAACCCTTTACATTTAAGACCACTTGTTAAAAAGGAAATTTTACTTATCAACAGTTGACAACTGATCCCATACACATAGCATTAGGGCATTGACAACTCCAATAGTCAGGTTGAAATCAGAAGCACATGAATCAGAGAAAAACAGCTTCAACAAAAATCCTTTCACTCTTGGTTTGAACTTTTGCCACCACCCCCCACTCTAAATAACTCACAATTTTAAAAAAAGCATTAAAAAGCATATAAGTTGTTCTTGCATTGAGGCAGTACTTGAGTGGAGGTCCAATGCCCATCTACTAACCCTATAAGTATCTGCATGTAGATCTATTTCCCTATCATCATATATATTTATCTATGTACATGCCTGTATTTATACCTCTATAAATGCCCTTAACCTCCCAGTTCTTTCCTCTACTTCCTTTTACTTTCCTCTTGTCCCACTCTCATGCTCGGCCTTCATTTGGGTTTAAGTAATTTCTCTCTGTCGCATTCCTCTTGATCAATTCCCATCAGGCATCTAACACACACCTTGTCACTGATTTTGGATTCCTCGTTGTTCTCTTACCCCAGGGTTGATCAATACTACTTCCTATCCCCCTCCTCCCCATATCCCATATCCCCCTGAAACATCAGTCCCATTGTTTTCTCCTTCAGACTATTCATCCAGCCTATCATATCTAGACTTGCAGAGATAATATGTACAAAAAAACCCCAAGACATCATAAGATGAAGCAAAAAGGAAAACAAAATGCTCCCTCCAGCAACAAAAAAGACCCCGTGTTTAGAAAAAATATAGAAATAAGTAGAAAAATATTAATAACAAAATAAAATCCTGTAAATAGTTCAAGGTCTGTGTGTTGACCTCCAGGAGTGTCCCCTAACTGAGTCTGATGGGTGCCACATCCTGGCCCCAAAGTATATTCATGGGAACTGCATGCTCTGCTCCTCCAGCTGCTGTGCGGCACACTCTTAGTGTTTTGACTTGGTGTGGTGGCATCAGACAGGGTACAGCCTTGACCTTGTTTCTCCATTATTGTTCGCATGGGGCCTTAGGTCAATGAGGGATGCCGTATTTCATAGTGGGGCCAGCCAAATAGTCCGCTCTGTGCATTGGCTGTTCTGAGTGGGCATATCGACTTCAAAGATTGTTGGGCCAGAATGCACTTTACGCTCTTCTTCCCCCTTCATTTGTTCTCCTGTGCTCTGGTCAGACATGCCACTCTCCCTGGAGCTGCAGCTTGTTTTGTCCTCCCAAGTGAATTCCCCCAGGGAGAGAGGCAGCTCTCCACATAGTTGGGATTCCATGGTGCTCATTTTCCTCACATGATCACCAAAGGAAATGTGTGCATAAGCAAAAGTGGTGAAGAAAGCTGATGCTGCCCGCTATCCAAAAATTTAATGTCTGGGGTCTTCAAGGCTTGAAACTAAACAAGTGGCCATCTAGCTCAGAAGCAACAAAGCCCTCATGGAAAAAGCACACCAACCTGTTTGACCTCAAGGTGTCAAAGGGATCAGGCTTCAAAGAACTAAAAATCATATCACTGTGTGTCCACCTTCCTGATACAATTGCTGAAGACAAATGTGTGTATTAGCAAATGTGGTGAAGAAAGTTGCTGGTGCCCGGCTATCAAAACATATAGTGTCTGGGGTCTTAAAGGCTTGAATGTAAACAAGCAATGGTCTAGCTCCAAAGCAAAACACACACACACACACACACACACACAACACATGGAAAAAGCATACTGGCCTGTATAACCACCACGTGTCAAAGGGATCAGGTATCAGGCATCAAAGAGCTAAAAATTATGTCATTATAAATGAAAGGAGTACAGACTGGGGACCCAAAGCCCCAAGTAGCTGAAGTAACATCCTCCCACAGAAGGGTTACTGAGAGGAGAGGAGCCAATCAAGGTGCAGTGTAGCAACAATGTGATATGCAACTTTCCTCTAGTTCTTAAATGTTTCCTCCCCACCCCCCACCCCCCACTATCATGATCCAAATTCTACCTTACAAATCAGGCTAGACCAGAGGATGTACACTGGTATAGGTAGGAACCAGAAGCATGGGGAATTCAGGACAGATGATCCCTGCAGGACCAGTGGTGACAGTGGTAATGCTGGGAGGGTGGGGGTAAGGTGGAGTAGAAAGGGAGAACCAACGACAAGGATCTACATATAACCTCCTCCCTGGGGTATGGACAGCAGGGAAGTGGGTGAAGGAAGACATCGGACAGTGTATGATATGAAAAATAATGATAATTTATCTATCAAGAGTTCATGAGTGAGGGGGAGTGGGGAGGAAGGGGAAATATGAGAAACTAATAACAAGAGCTTAAGTAGAAATAAAATGTTTCAAGAATGATGATGGCAACAAATGTGATTTGCATGTAATTGATGTATCTATTGATTGTGATAAGAGTCATATGAGCCTCCAATAAAATGATTTTTTTTGGGGGGGGTATCACTGCCTCTGGTGGCCGTGGGAGCTACCCAGCACAGCTCCTGAGAGCCAATGCTGGATTTGAACCGCCAAGCCCGCGGGCCGCAGTCAACCACTTACGCTACCGGGGCTCAGCCCAAAATGATAATTTTTAAAAAAACACAAAGGCCTCTTATTTTACACAATTATTTTAGTTAAAAAAATCTCTTCACTTTGCTCTGTACATTTGTGCAAGCGTATATGAGAAATGAGACTTAGAATGAAAAGTAAAAGTGGACTTCAAAAGTTCATGGAAAAATCCCATTAGCTTTGTCTTCGTTTTTCCCGTGAGCTTATTGAATCCCTTTGATACATTTGCAAATGAAATCAAATATGTTGAGTCAATTATATTTATGACTGACAAGAACAGGCTAGCATCCAATTTAAAATTTTCAATTTTGAACTTGAAAAAAATTGAAAAAAAAGTTGAAGAGCCCAAGTTCGATATGTTTTTATCTAGATTCAAAAACTTCTCTTGAGCCAACTTTAAATTCGTCTATAAAAACAGTGTCTGTCTTCTTAGAGGATCAACCAGGGAAGTGTTTTTAATAAATATATTACTCAGGAAGAGACCTGTTATTAAAACTTTCAAGGTTGGGGCAAACTTGCAAGAGCTATTATGAAACAAGTAAAGAATACTCATAAAAACACCCTGAAATCACTGGACTATCAATGGGAACTTTTTGCACAGGTATGAGGATCCAAATATATGAAAAAATATATATTTTCAAAGCAACACTGCCAAGAAAGGAAGAACAATAATGTCAAGTTAGAAGGCAGCTGAGAAATGCTTGAATAATTTCCCTCCCCTATTTGTTCCCTTCTGTTTCCTTCTCTTATTCTCTTAGTCATGTCTGTTGCAACTACACACCCCAGCCATTGTAGAATTAAAACAGTCATAAATTATACGTTTAAGCATGAGTGGGGCCATATTCTAATAAAGCTTATTCTCCGAAACAAGTGGAAATTCCAGCTTGGCAAGAGGACTTTAAGATGTCAACCACTAGCTTACATTATTGAAAGTCACCTACTAAGATCATAATTACTAGGAAAAAAATAGGTCTCCAGTCCAGATATCTTAGATTCATGGATTAGAAAGCTTCACTCAGGTCACTCATATAAAACATCCATACAAACACACAACACAACACACTTGCACAAAACCTTCCAAAAGTATTTAATTTAATAGCAACATACAAGAGGATAATACCAAGGGCTTAAGTGGAAGGCAAATGCTTTGAGAATGATGATGGCAACAGATGTACAAATGTGCTTTGCATACAATGGATGAATGTATGGATTGTTATAAGAGAAGTATGAGCCCCAAATAATATTATTTTAAAAAGAATTATTGCTATAGCACATATTTATGTATTATCTCCATGATTTATGCATTATTTTCATGGTAATAATAAAATTAATTCTAAAATATTAACCCCTGACTTTTTAAACTTCACTTGAAGTACAAAGTACAATTTATTATTATCTTCTAGGAACTATCAAACTATAAATTTGTCATTTCTTTCATCAATGTGCTGTGAAAACAATAGAAACCGATCTTCCTACTCATCCCAAGAACTCTTGAGTCTTCTATGAAATGTTTAAAGATTGTCTAAGACATATAGATATGCCTATCCTAAGGCAACATTAAGTATGAAGTTTAATTGCAATTTTTAGAAGTTTACCTATTACTCCTTTAATTACATTACTGTATATCATTATTTTAGAATAGTCACTAGACATTAGGCTCATGACTATGAGAGATCAGAAAGGGAGAGTGTTGTAAATCAGTCTAGTATTTGAATATTAAGGAAGGTGCACAAGAATATAATCTTCGAAACAAATGGCTAAGTCTCTGTTGCAATGCAATTGAAATCTGAACTTTATACATGCCCTGAGTCTGAGCCACATCTTTTGAACAGCTTAGATTTTAATTTAAAAATAATGATTTATGAGACAATGGGTTTAATCAGAGAAGCACTCGCATCATTAGATACTAGTGAAAGGATATGGAACTGTATTGTAAGGCAGGAGAGTTAAGATCAAAACCATTGTTCAAGTGTAAGGCTGTTGGATGAAGGATATATAGAAAGAGTCTGAGAGTTTTTAGTGTCTGAAAATTGGAGGCTCTGAAAACAATCTTCCTTACGATTGACAAAAAAGCTCTTTGGCTTTAGAATGCACAGTCATTTTTACCTCTGCTGATTTGTACTACAAAAGCATCCAGGAAGCCATACTCCGCTATTAAGAGAGAGCCAAAAGATTCCCAAAGATAGCTTAATGGGGTTTGTTTTAGGTTTGTTTGAACCATTTTTCCACCATATGAGCTGGAAGGGGAGAATCCTCTAAGGAAAACATGATCTTAAGAATGTCAAACTTAAATACCCTCTCATCAGGTTTAAGAAAAGTAAAAAGAAAACTGTAGGGAGCAAGGTTTTAAATATAGCAAGGAAGGTTTTCCTATCTACCCGATGCCCAGAGAGATGCTTCACGTAGCCAAAGAAACCTAACAACAAATCTCTTGCCAAATGTCTAAAACACATACACATTCCACACAGTGCCAGAGTAGCTATACATACTTCTGAATTATGCACAGAATTATACATGAAAGTTCTTTGCACCTGACTTTCTCTGGCAATCCATGTGCAGATGAAAAAGTGTATTTTCTGAAACACCTACCCTGACATGCATGATGCTCTCTATCCAGGCACATATCATAGAAGACATGCTTGATGACATATCTCATACAATGTGAGTTGTGGAGTAACAAATTAAAAAGCTTCTATAAAACCTCTAATTAGAATGACTAGCTCCTCAGATTGCCCAAACAAGCTAATGCTCACATAATTACAAGTTTCTCCAAGCAAAGTGGGGGGGGGAGGGGTGCACACTGTTGACTAACATGAGATGCAGTAAACAAGTAAGCAGTGTGATTTATTCTTCAGGCTAAACTGTGAAGGTAGTTTTTATCCACGATATCTGTTTCCTGTGCACTGGTTGGCAGACAATGAGAAAGAGCATTTGGAAGATGGAGGCATTGTTCCAGTTTATGTGGTCTTCCTGGGGGAGTGCGCCTCAACCCTGTTGATTCTCTGTTATGTTACACTGTGAGTAGCATCAGTGTTTTTTTAAAAAAATAGATATCTTGCTGTGTTCACATAAGTGTATGGGAATTTAAACTTCATTAAATATCTGTATCTCACTTGAAGTTCTGTAATGAATAAATATATCGAAAATTACTTAAAGGACAAACACTAGGTTGATGCATTTTTAAAATCACAAAGAAAAATAGCGCTTGACCCTAGGATCTCGTCATCTGATAAGTGATTCTTTAGTATACGATCATGCTTGCTCAAACATCAAAGTGGCATACATTTAATTCATTCAAATATTTATTGAGCAGCTGCAATGTGTCAGCTATTGGCTAGTTTCTGGCAGTCAAGAATGAATGTGGCTGATCTAAAGAGGGTTATGACATAGTAGAGGACAAAAGAAGTTATGTACATAACACTAGTAGATAGTTCAGAGGTCTAAGAGATCTGTGTTGCAAGCCATATATATGGGAGGAGAAGGAACCAACCAATCAACTCGTCAAACAACCTGCAACCATCCAACCAACCAACCAACCAACCAACCAACCAACCCATTGCCATCAAGTTCATTCTGACACACAGTAGCAATATATAGGGTTTACAAAGATGTACGTCTCTAAAGAATCAGCTAGCTTAATATTTTTTCTATGACGTAGTTGATAGGTTTAAACCACCTACTTTGTGTTTAGCTATTCAAAAGGACTTCTTAGGAGTAGAAGGAAGGGGATAAAAACTGAGGGGATTTGTTGTGAATACAATTGTAGTAATGTAGAATATGAGCATGCTTGAAAGAAAATATCAAACCTACATCTAGTGTGAAACAGTTCAGATAAAAATCCTGATTTGATTTGAAAAAAATTCAGGATAAAACTGGTGTTAATATGATTTATACAAAGTTGTAAACCACTCAGAATGCCTGTGTGGACAATTGTTTGATTCCCTGTACGATGAACTCATGTAGAGGTGAAATTAAAATGCATAGGACAACTTTGGTTGCTATAATCCTGATAGTTTAACTGAAGAGTGTGCTTGTCCTTGTTGCAGGGTTGCATTTTTTTATACTTAGTGTGTCGAAATAATGAAGGCTTGAGTGTTGAAGCTTATCATAGAAGATCTAAAACGCTAAAGCAGTTTCAATACTTCAGGATAGCTTAAGGGATGTATACATACCATACAACTTTATCACTTCTATGTAAGGAAAAGGGACAAATCTGACCGTTTGGGATTAAATAGAAATGACAAAATTCTGTCAATAAGAGTGCTACCCCTTTGAAAGGCAAGGTCGCATCATATGACATCATAGTATGGAATTAGCTTTTGCAGCTAACCAGGAAAAAGTCCATACATGAAGTTGCCCCCATTTACGGAGGCTGAGCCTGATGGCGTTTCATCTGCTTCTTAAACGCAATAGCTCAGCTCTGCCTCCATCAGTAAGACTGGCTCTGCCAATACATAAGCAGTGGGACAGAAACCCACACACAGATGACCCAGGAGTGCTACCCAGGAGTGCTGAGAAACTAGGATGTGGGCCAGACTTGGTTTGCACTTTGGACTTTTCATGGTTCTGCTGTCATGCCTTATTTCCTTTCAAGGGAGTCTGAGCTTAACAAGGCTGTAGAGGAGACCACTGAAATTACAAAGAGAAGGATGGTTTTAAGAAATAAAGAACAAAGAAGAATTGTAGTGGGATACTTGAAACCAATTTTAACTCATTGTGTTAAAGTCTTACTGTGTTTCCCAGACTGGTGTACTCAAACCAAAAGCCTCCAGGGAGGTGGAATAATTTCCAATTCGTGGTGACTCTATAGGACAGAATGGAGCTGCCAGTGTTTCTGAGGCTATAAATTATCACAGAAGAAGACTCCAGCTTCCTTCTCCCTAGGAACATTTGATGGGTTGGAGCTGTCAACCTTTTGGTTAGCATGGCAATACTTTAGTGGTCCTGGTGGTTCTTACATACTGGGTCATCAGGTCTCTGTTGGTCTGGGTAGACTAGAGAAACAAACTTACAGATAATCATATATGTATAGGAAAGAGCTTTATATACAAGAACAATTGAATATACAGAAAACATCCCAACCCAGTCCAGATCAGTTAGCCCATATATCTAATACCAATTTAAAAGTCCTCTTTAGACTTACAAAACACATGCAGTGACATTGAATGCAGGAAGATCACAGGTCAATGGACAGGAAGTTTTATGGCTCCATTGGTGGTGTAATCATTTCAGTGCTGCCTTCTAAAGCTCCCAGAGTTCTGGCAGCATCAGAGTAGGTCCATGTGACTTCTCACCATGGATGTCTCACAGGGAGTGAGCTGCGGAAGTGTTTCCTTCCTCCAAAGAGGGATACAGGAGTTCCCAGAACCCTCAGAAAACCATGGTCACACAAAGACCTCATTGGCTATGACCTGATTGACAGCTTAAGCTCCTCCCCTCTATATTCTCTCAAATTGACAAATGATAATATAGCGACCACAGTCTACATGCACTAAGAAGTTTTAAATTGACCACTTACGTATCTCTCAAATTTGATTAGTCAAAATTCATTTTCCAATTGTTTCTACATATGAATCATCTTATACAGTTGCTTTGTCTTCCTTTAGCCCTCCAACAACTCTGAGAAAGGAATGAGCACTATGTTTCATTTTGAGTTCATCACCAATTTTTCCATGGCTTCTCATGCTTAAGACTTGTTCATATTGTCATTCTCTTATAATAGTTGTAATGTGTCTCTTCTCTGTTCCCTAGAATTTCATTTTTTTCTGCCTTTGGACAGATTGGCCTAACGTTGGCTTCTCATAATTATTTAGTATTTTCTAAAATCACTTGTTATAATAATTACTGTCATTTACTCTCTAAGATGACTATTGACAGTTGCCATAGCATGAGAAAAAGTCAAGGCAGGAGAGCTAGATTATTTTTCCCTACTCAAAGTTCTCTTTCAGCTTAGTAGAGTTTCAGTATTGGACAACTATCAGTTTCTACTATACTTTGCCATCTCTCTCCTCTCTTTAAGCAGACTATTTCCAAATTGATGCTTTAGGTTCTCAATGGATGAATGAAAATGCCAATGAGATGGGCACACATAACTAATTTTTCAGGTTTATCATACTGCAAGCATGGTGAATATGCTATTTCAAACTTTATTCAACTGCCTTTTTCCTAAGATCAAAATGGTGCCCAGATTATCATACAATGGTTAGTCCAATTATTTCAGTAAGAAATATGCTGAGAAAAGGGTCTCTAAGACCCAACAGAAATCCTCATATTTGTGCATGTTGAAAGATACTGCATTTTCCCATTTTTCATCACGGTGTATGTATTTTAAGTACTAAAGGATTAAGAAGCTTATAAAAGATTGGTGAGGGTTGACCTGAATAGATAAATACAAGTGTTAATCTGAGAGAAGAAAGTTTGAATTTGAAATGAGATAATTTGAAGTGAAGATAAAATGAAACAAATAAGTAGATATGCATGAAAGATTTAGGTCTAATGAACAGAGGCTTAATAAGTTTGTATGCTATCTCACTGATAAACTAAGTGCCTACAAATTGTGTGTTCTTAGTGGAAGCAGTCAGAAGTCTAACAGTAGTGCCATGTGCAATAGAAAAGTAAACCAGCACTCTACTTGATCCAATGTTATAAAGCCAATGACCAATGAACCATGAAAGTAGAAACTACATTTTAAAATTAATTAATAAAGGGATCGCATGGCCTTTAAATGACCCTGGTGTCTCTGTTATTACTTTCATAACTCTATATATCTTGAACTAGTAATCATTTTTTTCCATAGTCTTCATAATGAGCATTACTCTGCACAGTTTTAATTTGCACACAAAGGGGAGGCTATCTTTGCAGGAAAGTCATGTGGGAAATAAATCCTGTTCTCTGACATGGCTGCTTCTGCCTGAGATCCTAGAAGCAAATTAGGGTATATTTTTTCTTAGAATCTATGTAATAATATATAAATATCAATTATTGAAATGACAATTGTGTGATTCTTCCATCAAATAAGAATGATTTGCTTTGGGGTGTTGTAAAATTAACAGGCCATGCTGAAACGCACATTAAAATGTTAAAAAATGTATTTTCACTGATCTAAAAGAAAAAGCTCACTGAAAGACAATTTTCTTCTCTCACCATCTTTCAGCTTTGCCTTTTTGTTCCAAGAGACTTTCAGGCTTGGACATCACACTGTGTGCTTTGTCACAATTGTGTGACACTTATTTACTGCTAATATTTTATTTTCAGAAGCATGACAACATGAATGCTTTCCCCCAAATACTTAAATGTGTTCAAGGGTTCCAGAGTCACATGTGTTTAGATGGATGGGTCATTATTCTGTTTTCAGAGACTTGAATTGGGTCCTAAAATGGTAATCCCAAAATAACCATTTAAAACATTCTACCCTCCTGGATGATTCAATAGTACTGTAAGGATGCTATCCCTGGTAGAGTCTGGTCTATTGTGTCCTACCCCAGGTGAGTTGTCTTATAAAGACAAAAGGACAGAGTGCATATTCTCCCTGGCTCCCTGCAACTCACAGCAGAGTGGGGACAATCAGACACACTATCTTTGAAATGTCTTGTGGTCTCAAGGGTAGAATTATTTCTATATGTAGAAAGCATCCTTGTTGTTATAAAGAGAAATATCACAGCTAGTGAGAGGTAACTCTAGATTCCAAATCATCTTTGAAATCCTGGCAACACCCTTTCCTTTCCTCTACTGCTAACTACCCAAAAAGAACACTCATTTTAATTACCAATGTACATGTAGGGGGAATTCCTGAAACACTTGATTATTGAATTATATGTTGTTACAGAATTCAGTAGATTTCCCCCAACTGGCTGTATATAAAATACTTTGGATAGATGGTGCAGTATATTCCATGAGGTTGAATCAATATTCAGTATGGAATAAAATTCCAGAACTGGCAATTTCTGTCCACAGGAGTACAGAATTATAAAGTATTTACCATGAGTATCACAGGAAGTTCTATTAAATTACTATGTAATTAAAAGGCAATTTGTTCTTTATTCAAATTGCTATTTTTTCCAGGATATATGGAACATTTCTATAATGGTTACAGGAATTCCAATATATTTTGGAACAGTGTAGAACATTGGTGAATAAATTCAAATCAAACAGATGCATTAAGCACACATCTGGTTTTAATCAATTCATATTTTATTTTAGTTTCAGTATTTCAGGAAAGAGAAGTCAGTGGTCATTCTCGTTAGCCAAACATTCTGAGTTGGTTTACAAAGTATTCTGTTTATTATATCAGTAAATAGGTGTTACCACTCCCCATCCCACATGTTTCAATTTGGTTATAAGGATGTTGGGCCTTTTGAAAAATATTTCCTTGAGAATTCCAGGCTTGTAATCTTTGATGAATTCTATCCTAAGGAATTCTGATTACATACGTGTTGGGCTGCCCATCACAAGGTCTATGGCTCAAACTGAAGCTGTCTGCTTTTGTAGAATATTAGTCTCTGAAACCGTAAAGGATAGCTGACTCGATTCTGTAGAGTTTCTCTAAATTAGAAGACACTCTACATCAATGGGTTGGTTTGAGTTCTATTCGACTTTGAAGATTTCAGGTTAATGACAAAAGCATAGTGCCAACTGCTATATTTTTTCTGACATTAAATACACAAATATTATATGGAGAGATGATGCCAGTGGCAAGGGATACTCACTAATAAAATCTAATCATAATTTTCTTCCCACATTTGGTCCTTGGTTATTACCTAGAAAGAAGTAAGTATTATGAGATCTTGTTAACTGTGTTTCCAGGGTGTTTTTGGCAAAGGGCAATCTATTTGAAACAGAAATGCTTAAACAGTCCAAACTTCAAGTCACCCTAGAACATAACAGGAGCAAACAAATAGCTCAGTCAAAATGTGCAATTCAAGGAGTAATCATTTTATTCTCTGTACAAAACTCTTTAGTCTTACTTAGAATGAAAAAGGAAGCACACACGCCACAACTCTGAATATCTGGTCATACAGTGAACTCCAATCGCACAGAATAAAGTTGAAATGGTGGTTAATTATGTCATTTCATTATTTTTTCATGAAAATGTATGGATTCTTCTCATGGTGATGTTAATGGTTTAAAATATTTTTAAATTAATCAGTGATCTGGACTTTCTCGTATTCATGCAATTGTTGCTGTTAAGGTCTTGTCGATGAGTAGATGTTTGTGTGCTAATATAATTATTGGGAGTTGTTTGTTTTGCTTTTTGGTTTTCTCTTTGGCTCTCACAGTTGAGATTTTACTAAAGGAGGCCAGGTGGAATATAGCTTGGTGACATTTCCTCACGGAAAATTGATTTCTTTTTCCTTTGGGCACATTTCCAGATTTGTCTTGTTTATTTTCCCATGGAAGCCATTTGACAAGGTCACCTAGAGACACTCTCTGTAGTCAAGTCAGACAAAATAAAAAAGGTGAGTTCTGCCACCTGAAAGACTCTTAGCAAATGCAAAGATAGAAATGCTTGGCAACCTTGCTGCTCTTGTTCAACAAAGAAGACTTAGAAGATCTCCTGGAATACTCCACATGAGTTGGAATTTATTTTCCGGGCATCTTCCAGGATTCATCCTGTGATGAAAATCGATTTGCCAGGTGCGAAAGAAACTTTGGCGGGGAGGAAAATAAGTGTGAGATAGAAGATGAAAATAGAGAACAGACAGTTTGGTTTGCCTACATAAGTTAAAAATAAAAGTTTGAAAAGTAAAAAAAGGAAGTGGGTACTAAGGATCAGACAGATAGATGATAGAAAGATTAGATAGATGATAGGATGGTCAGATAGATTGATAGATAGGTAGATGATAGATAGATGACAGATAGATTAGGTAGATAGATATATAGATAGATAGATAGATAGATAGATAGATAGATAGATAGATAGTTAGATAGATAGATAATAATCCTGTAGAGCAAGGCAAAACTGCCCCTGTAGGTTTCTGAGGCAGAAGTGGTAAGACAGTCTATAGATAAACCAAATTTACCAGCAATGCATTAAATTCTTTTAAAAAATTGTCAGACTGGGTAAAGTGTAAAACCAAACAATGTGATTTTATAAGACATTAATGTAATGAAGCAAAAAGTTTTATTTGAGGTGGAGCAAAACAAAGCAAAGATTATAAGCACTGACCGAAAGAAAGATAGACTTTATGGCAGTCACTATTCTGGTGCCATTTCTAGGATTGGGAGTGTAGGGATGGAGTCTCGCCTGTCAATCTGGAAATAGCCAATAAGACCTCTGTGTGGACCTGGTTTTCTTCTGAGAATTCTGGGAAATCGGTCCTTAATTCCACCCTAGAGGTGAGAGACTTATGGTTCAGTCCCTTGGAGGCGCTCTACTGACAAGACACAAGGCCGACTCCCTGTGAGACATTCCAGAGGAGAAGCCACATCCACTTCCTCTGATGTAACCAGTCCTCGGAAGCCAGAAAAGTCACATAGAGACTCCTGCCAGTGCTGAAATGCTTGAGAAGCCAAAGAGAATCCCCTGCCAGTGCTGAGGTACTTACACCACCACTGGAAACAAGACTGCACACACTGACCTGTGATTGTCCTGGTGTCATTGCATGTGATTCTGAAGAGGACTTAGGAATTGGTATCAGACATATAGCCTAATTTCGGACTTATGACCTTGGACTGGACTGGGCTGGAATGTTTTCTCAATACTCCATTCTTCTTGTATATAAACCTCTCCCTTATATACACATGTGTGCTTATGAATTTGTTTCTCTAGTCTGCCCAGACTAACACAAACTTCAAGATAAGAAGTTACTCAGATAAAGATATCCACAATTATACATAAGTTCATCAAGAATTAATTTCTATGCATTTAAAATGAGCTTTAAAATGTTTATGATAAACATGCAAAACTAATGGGTGGTCTTAACTTATTTCTCTTCATACATTGACAGAGAAATGATTTATTTACTTCGATGAATCCATGAATCAGTGTTACTGAACTATAGTGTCAGAATTAATGACCAGGGGCTGGAAGCATCAGCTTACATGATATGAATATATTGTAAATGTTTTTGAGATTTCCATTTATTTTGTTACTGTTAAAGCCTGGAATGAAGAGTCCAAAGGTCCCTATAGTCACAAAGCCATGTAAATTAGGCAGGGTCATTTTACGTGCTGACCTCAAGAGGGCATTATCAGGTTTTTATTTTTTTCAAGTTGGAAGTCCAACTAGATGCGATTTCTCTACTGAAATTCAATGTCTTGAATATAATGCATAATACTTGAAACCATCCAGGAAGCTAGTCTTCCTTTCATATTGATCTAAAAATTTTTAAGCGACAGAAACATACCTAGATCATGGAAATTTTTCATTGAATGTCAGTTTGTTATTTGATTACATCCCATTTAGTCTAACACTAATCTTATCCAATCTTTTTTATTATCTCACTTTTTAAAACAGAGAAATAGAGGCAGAGAGTGAAAATTTGGTGAAGGTAGTAGAGCCCATGATGCGTAGCTGAGTTTAAACCCCAGCGTTTTGAATAGAACTTTCTTCCCTCTTGATCAGTGTACTCTGTTGCTTCATATTACCACTCCAAAGCCAAGTTCTTATTTTAGGATGATCATCATTGGAAAGATAGAAGTTAACGTATACTGACTGTTTACCATGGGCCAGAATCATAATGATTACATATATTAGCTCATGAGTGATGAGCAATATTCGGCATTTTCTACATTTGTCTGAATTAACAGCACCATACTCCATTTGCTCAGACATCAATTTAAAGTGGTTTTTTTGCTATAAATGTTTATGACAAAAATTGTAAGACCTATTTGAGTTCATTCATTTGAAATATAAAAGATAATCAAATAGCTAACTATGTATTCAACACAAAGCTAAGAAAATAAAACGTTGAACCACTACTCCTGCATGCCGCCCTCCCCGCACCTGAACCCCCACCAGTACTTTTTAAAGTGTGCTCATCATTCTCTTACTTTGTAAAAGAAGCAAGTTATAAAATATGAGTATGTATCTCCATATGAAATATTCTTTATGTTTTGGACCGTCTTTATAAATGGTATTAGATTGTGTGTATTGTTATTGTGACTCCATTTTATCAATCAGCATTTTTTATGTGATCCATCCAAGTTGATTTATGTAGCAATAGTTCATTCATTCCCCAAGGTATATCAAAATATAGCTTAATTCACTTTCCCTTTCTCCTGTTACTGGGCATTTGGTTTGTTTTCAGAGTTTTACTTTTCTGGGCTATGCTGCTACAAACAGATTTTTTTTTCAATTCTTTGGGCATTCTGCTGCAAGGTTCTTGTACAGTGTAAATACTTGCAGTGATAGGTTTGTAGTGCAAACATGGCCAATGAACACATATGGTATTAATTGAAGGGAGGAGAAATAAATCATCTCTGTCTGTCTCTGTCTCTGTCTCTGTTGCATCATCAGACCAGTGTGTGGCTACCTTGTTTGTTCTGTGCCTCCGTTTGCATGTTACACTCCCTGAGGGACATCTAACCTGTGGACTGTGTAATTTGACATTCTTTCAAGCCCTGATTCCACACTACTGGAATATACCTCTTTTCAGCTGGGGACGGTCAGACTGTCATTGGTGACCTGCCTTGCTGTTTGCTGCCTGTGGCTGGAGAGCCTGAATTGCTCACCCCATTGGCCCTGAAGACTTGAAGGACTGCCAGTGTATTAGCTGTCTCATGGGAGTGAGTTACGCTGAACTATTTGTACAGCTTTATAGATTAATTGTTTATGTCGTATGTTATCTAAGTATATGTAAAATTATTAGTGGCCTGGTTTTGTTTCTCTAGAGATTCCCATCAAATATACTTGCAAAGTAATAGAGCATAGTTGGTGGAATATGTGCGTATTCAAGTTTACAAATTATTTTCAAGGTTGTACCAATGTAAATCTCTACCTATATTGTAGAGTTCTCACTGCATTATATACTTATAAGTAATTGATAGTATTTAACTATGTGACTCTAATGACATTTTGGGGAACCTCTTCCTTGTTTATGACCACAGTCTTATTAGCATATGTTCTCTTGAATCTTCTGTGTTCGTTCACATATGCAAACTTGTGCAATCTGCAGGTAGGTAGGTAGAAGAGAGAGAAACTGATTTAAAAAGAAGAGAAAATGAGTAATTGACTTAAGAGCAATGTTCACACTTCTGGTGTGCAAGTCACTTAGAGATTGAACCAGTGTGAAAGGTTTGTGTTAACTTGGTTGGATAAGAATCCTTAGGAGTCTGAGCGTAGGTCCTCTCTCATAATGTGACCTAAGGTAAGGTAAAGAACTCAAGGGTAGGATCCGACTATGTAGCTGGTAACCCCTTACAAAGACTGAAGTCTGATGGCATCTCTTTGGGGATGTGGCCTACTTTCTTTATATAAAAAGTTGTGGGGAATTTATTTTTCTTCTCATAAGTCCCATCCACCTCTGTTCCTTTGGACTGGAGCCATGCTGCCTGCCCACCCTAGGAACCATCAGATAATGAAATCTGACCTTGCCATTCACTTCAACATCCATCAGCCATGACCTGTCTGCCGGGTCTTCCTGCCTCATCCTCTTTCTCTTTCTCTTGGCCGTGCGTTCATCTTCCAGCTTCGTATTTCCCCAGCAGTAGCAGCTACATGAATCAAGAAAAGCCTCTGGCTTAACATCGGACACACAGAATTGAACCAGACTTCTACAACTAGGTGAGGCCCTCCCTTGCTATAAAGGAAAATGGAGTACCTTGAACAATACAGTGAAATCATGCGGTAATACAGGAAACACTTCATTATCATGAAAAAAAGATATAAAAATTTCTAAGAGTCAAAATCTCTGGGATACTGCCTCATCACTTGGAATCCGGCACTGCTCTTTGAAGCTGTACCTCTGAAGATCTTTGCAGCAGCAATATATCATCAGACCCTATGATCAAGGGATTTCTCTTATTGTAACTGTTTTAATAATATGGATAAAACTGAAAAGAATGTTTACCTGGTGGGGGAGATACCATGATCACGAAGATGGTTTTCCCAGAGCGAGACTTATCATTGCACTCCAGATGTGCTGACCCCTGCGATTTCCCCAAATGTGGGAAACTCGACTGCATAATTTGTGGTCATGGGGGACTGTGTTTGAGCTCTCCCCTGTTAAAAAAAACAAACTGAAAAGATATTCAGAAATAAGTTGCTATACTTCTTGTTTTTTGTCAAAGGTCACCAAACAATTTTCATAATGATTCTTTGATACAAGTATAAATATGGGATGAACATTATACAAATATGAATAAGAAATTACATATCCATTTTCTCTTACTATACCTTTGTTGGAAGCTCACTTTATTAATTTCCTACA
Organism: Nesogale talazaci; assembly: GCA_004026705.1. Lineage (NCBI taxonomy): Eukaryota > Metazoa > Chordata > Mammalia > Afrosoricida > Tenrecidae > Nesogale > Nesogale talazaci. Next base: position 52,140 of record PVJH01006681.1, read on the forward strand.
ATATGATTTTACTGCCTATGACATTCTGCACTATACGCATATCCAAATTTGGTTCCATTTTCTGTCCTTTATCTCTGCCTTCATCATCGATCCTATCCTCTTGTTTGTCCAGACACATAGGCATTGTTCAGATATCCCCTCAATATTGTCCTCATCCAGCCTACATGTTTCCAAGGTGACATCTTCTTGGTATCTTATAAACCAGGTTTTATGTTGCCAGAGATTCAATCCCACTGCTTACTCCGTGCGGGGATATTGACTTGATAAGTTATCTTTCACATCTCCATTTTTATACTTCAATGTGGTGGAGAAATGTCTTACACTAAAGAACTAGTATATCCTAGTGGGAATTTAAGCACCATGGCAGGATAGAGGTAAAACCATTTGATTTTCCCCTAAATAACTGCAGAATGAGGTTTAACATCCTCATCTGACACATGGGGCTAGCCCTCCTTGAGGAGTTTCATTTCTGGAACGTAAGTGAAAAATGCATTACACACAGAAATACACTCAGATATAATGTCCAACAGGGAAGGATTGATCACGAAGGTAAAGCTTCATGTGTGCTCAACTTAATTTGCCTGATTCTGAATAGCCTTTCTACAAAGTAGTAGGAGCTGGTGGAGTAAGTGGCTTTTAATATTCTTAGGTCAAGTTTAGGTCAAATCCCAATCTATATTTTAACTTCTTTATTGAGTAATGAAAGAGACTTCTTGCACTTGATCCTCTCTTGAAGAAAAATTACCTTGAATATTATTAATGTCGTTTTGATAAAACAATCACACGATATGGGGCTGCAGAGTCTTTATTTAGAAATGAATAGAAAGTACCGACATCCCAAGGTCTCTTTGAAATACATTTGTTCCTTTCTCAATTTTTTTTGCTTTTATGAAAATGAAATCTTATATACAAAAAATGATTGATAACCAAACTGTACAGATTAAAAGATTTTAGATGGTTAGTGATTATACTGAGGGCTGGAAATCTTTAAGTGGATGGAAGAACTTGATTGTGAAAGTCTTCTCCAGGCAACACCAGAATGATTATTAAACTCAATTTGATTTGATGATGAAGGTGTTTGACTATGTGTACATAGGGATTTTCAACTGCCTTCTGCTATTGTTTCCCAAACTCCAAAGTTCTCTTTTAATGATTTTGTTATTCATTCCATGCAAAACTCAGAAAAGTTGTTCAACCCAAACCTGATAATCTTCTATTTGGAGTATGTTAAACTGGTTTCATGAGCCAGCTCTAACCCCCCACCATCACGACATACATGTACACAGAAAGACTAGGTTTCTAGTAAGGAGGTTTACTTGTTTAATAAATCAACTACTTCTTCCCATGTTCCACAATTTCTGTAACAGCCTTTTCTCCTAATGAAGAGAGTCAGTTTGAAATTATGTCCATCCCAAGTCATCCTCTCCGTGAAGGTGCTTTGGCTCAGAAGTTCATTTACTGCCATCATGTTAATTCTCATTCATGGAAACCCTTGAGGACATGGTAAAACTGCTCCTGTGGGTTTCTGTGAGTTTAACTGTCTACGGAGCAGATAGCCTTGTCTTGTTCCTGCACAGCAGCTGGTGCTTCCTAAGAGCTGACCTGGTGCTTAGTAACCAATGTGTAACAACGACACAACCAGTCCTTTGTCTCTGAAACATTCGTCAGTTAAACAGAAGACCACTCCAGCTCATGGTGAATTTACCCCATGCTTATCAGAGTAGAACTGTGACCTAAATATTTTTTGGTCAATCATTTCATGAGTATATCATCAAATATTTCTTCAAGGTGCCTCTTAAAAGACTCACTGTCAATCATTCCATTACAAGCTCATATATTAACTCTTCATTTTTTCCCAAGGAAATTTGTATTAGTTATTGGAATTTAACTCTGCAGCCCATGAGACTAGAGGAGAAACAAAGGGTTTTCTCCAATTTCTTCATGTTTCCTCGATCCGTTTTGTCTTCATTGAAAGCTAAGCTTTGAGTGTAGTTATTTTTTTACTACTGCTGCTACTACTTTTTCCATTGCATTTGGAAGCATTCTGTCAGAGATAGGTGCAACCTTCTCATCCTGCTGGTGAATATGCTATCAGTTAACAACCAATCTAAGATTAGTTAGCTGCAAGAGCTAAGTCTTTAAATCTTGAATTTCTTAACTTACTCTGCCCTCTCCTTGTGTATTAGTTGCACAATTTCATGTCAAGTTGATAAATAAGTGTAGGGGCGAAGTCTGGTCTATCAATCAAGTCGCTCCTTCTGAACACCTTTCATGAGGATTCAGGGAACTCCCTCTCTCTGTTTCACTTTCCAGCTGTGAAGTCACAGTCAGAGAGCTTGAGGAGGCATGAGCCATGTGGAGACCCACCGCAATACTAGGCTGCTTCCACTGCCACTGGATCCAGCAAACTTTCTACCCGGTGACCTGTGATCTTCCTGCATTCACCATCATTACACCTGCTGCATGGGTCTGAAGAGAGATTTATGGGCTAGTATTGGACTTAGGGACTTGATCTGGACTGGGATGGGATATTTCAACTCTTTTTCATACATATGTGTGTGCCTCTACATTTTTTTCTTTAGTCAAGTGGACTAACACACCTTGATATAGTGCCTCTTTTGACTGAATAATTGCAGAGGCAGATTTAATTTAAAAGTAATGAGAAACAGTTGGGTCCCACCAATTTATATGCATAAGGAATACTATGACTTCTTATAGATGGTTGATAGGAGGTCTAATATTTGTTCATTCTGTGTGACAATAATTTTCTAAATATTGCTCTCTGAACTTCCTTCTTATGATCCAGAATGAATCCCTTTAAAATACCAGATTTCTGTACTGCATCTCAGTTTATAGAATCTGAGTATTAAGAGTTGGGTGAAGAGTTCTGCATTGTATATCAACTATTTTCATGATTATTTTTGCCAGTTGATAAACAAATTATCTGAGGTTAAGAAAGCCCATGTCTTCATTTCCTTTATCTGAGCACAAGATGAAGGTGGCTATTAAATTATTTCTAGGATATAGTAACTGATCTCTATTCTGCCATTCTTTGCAATCACAATGGTAGCAAGAATGCTTTGATAAAGCTGGAAGTTTGGAACGGAGCTTCATTCGTAAGTCATGACTAACTTTACAAGTGAGCAACAACAACAAAATAATACTTTATCTTCCAAACTTCAACTGACTCAATTGAAAGCAAAAGTAATAGCCATCCTCTTTACTTCATGTAGTTGTTTCAGTGATGTTCCTAATTTGAGACTCCTTTGGGTTCTTTTCCAACTATAATGAACACATATGGGAGTGAATATAATATAATTCAATTTGCTTTACTGTAAAATTTATCCTTTCCTCTCCAAAGTGGAAGCACAGGATAAAGAGTCTTAAAACTGTTCTGTGCAAGGGCCTTTCCCGCTGAAAGCTGCTTATAGAGTGAAGCCTACATGCTTCTAAGCTAGCTTTTTGTTTTGTTTGTTTTATTTTGGCATCACTGTCCTCTGGTGGTTGTGGAGCTACCCAGCCTTGCTCCTGGAGAGCCGCTGTTGGATTAAAACTGCCAAGCCCATGGGCCACGGTCCTGCACTCAACCACTATGCCACTGGGGCTCAGCCCTACTGAGATAGCTTTTAATGCCACTCTATGGAGTATAATTAGGGTTTGGGTTTCCATGGGGTTGACAGTTCAAATCCACCAATCACTCCACATGGAAAAGACAATGCTTTCTGCTTAAGATGTACAGCTTCAGAAACTAAGGGTAGTCCTGTAGGATCACTGTGCATCAAAATCTGTCTTGTTGGTAGTGAATATTAGCATATTAGTGTCATTCTCTTTTGTTGTTGTTGAAGATGCTAAATACAGTGATTTTGTTAATTAGCCATAGCATGTTTAACAGATGGTGGAGGAAACAAATTTGTGCAGGAAAAATGTATTCAAGTTATGGTTGTCCAGAGCTATATGTGAACCCTTTAAGGATATAAATATGTAGGAAGCAAAGTTCTAGTGGGGAACATTTCAGGCTCTCTGGGTTTAAAATAAAGTCAAAAATATCATTTTTTATACTGAAATATGAAACTTGAAAAAGCTGTGTGAATTTAAGCACTAACAAAGATCATACTAATGAAATTTATTTGATTCTTTTTTTGACAAAAGAACCCCAAATTTCACTTATACAAAATTGATACTCTATTTAAATTATGTACTGGTGCTTTTATCCTTTGTGGTTATTACGTCTTCTGTTGCTTACCATAATGAATGTATTAATCTGTGTTGTTATAGGCTGTGTTGTTATAGGTGCCAATGAATAGCCTGTGTCTTTCCTAGGTGCCAATGAATAGGTTCTGACTCAGGCAAACCCTATGTACAACAGAATCCAACACTGCCTGGTCCTGAATCACCCTCACGACTGCTATGGGTGCACCTCCTGCTGATGCTTTCAAAAGAATGGGAATTCCAAACACTTCATTGTATACACATGAAACTTGGACGTAGATCAAGGTGCAGTTGTACCAACACAACAAGTGAAGGCTGCATGCTTTAAAACCAGGAAATGTGTGTGACAGGGTTGTATTCTCTCGTCGTACTTATTCAGCTTGGGTGCTGAGCAGCTCATGTGTGAAGCTGGCCTCTGTGGAGAACAGTGTGGTGCGTAATTGGAGGAAGGCTTTTTAACAGCCTCTGATGCACAGGCGATACAACTTTATCTACAGAAAGCCAGGAGCACGCGACATGCTTACTGATGAGGGCCAGCGTTGCCGTCTTCAGTGTGGATTGAAACTCGTTATAAAGGAGAACACATATTTACAGCTGGACCAATAGGGAGGATAGTGATAAATGGAGAAAAATTGTAATTGCTAAGGATCGCTTGGCTCACCAGTCAGTGCTCATGGAAGCAACACTCAAAAGAAAAAACCTGTCTTACATTACGTCATGCTCTCACACAATTATTCTCTTTTTTACCTTAAAAATAAGTTCATTGCGGACTCTTACAACTCTTGTGACAATCTATACATCAATTGTATCTGACATATACATACATACTTATAGATATATATTCCATCATTCTTTTCTAGACACCTGCTTTCCACTGAGCCCTTGGGATCAGCTCCATTTTTCACCCTCCTTCCTCCCAGCCCGCCACCCCTCAAGGCCCCTCAATAGATTGTAGATTGTTCATTATTTTTACATCTCACGCGGACTGCTGTCTCCCTTCCCTCTGGTTTCTGTCATTTTGTTGTTCTCCCTGGATGGGGGGGCTGAGGTTATGTGCATTTCATTGTCATTGGTGCCCCCCCTCCCTCTACACCTCTCCTCCCCTTCCCCCGACCCTTTTGTTATCTCTCTTCCCATTCCTGGGTTTCCCGTGTTGTGAGATTTATCTCTTGCCTAAACCTATGTACATGTTCCTATCTAGTCTAGATTGGGAAGCAGCACTGGGTCATGATAGTGGGGTGGGGGTGAGAACACCTCAAGGGGTCAAAGGTATATTGTGTGACCCATTAGTGCTCTATTGTACCCTGACTGACTCAAGCCCTCCATGGAATATTGAAAGAAAGGATATTATCTTGAGGACTAAAGTATGTCTCATCCAAGCCATGGTACATTCCCTTACCTCATTTGCATGTGAAAGTTGGTCATTGAAGAAGAAAGACCAAAGAAAAATTGATTTATTTGAACTGTCTTTCTAGAAAAGAATATTGAAAGGACCATGGACTATCCAAAGGACAAAGCATTCTGTCTTGGGAGAAGTTTAAGGCCAGAGTACTCTTTAGAACCAAAGGTGGTGACACTTTACCTTACATGCTTTGGGCATGTTGTGAGCAGAACCTATTCTTTTGGAGAAGGATATCAGATATTGTAAAATTAGGACAATGAAAAAGGAGAAGGCTGTCAAGGAGATGGACTGGCCCCATGGCTACCACAATTCGTACAAACAAGGGGACAATTGAGAGGATGGTGCAGTTCCAGATAATGCTTATTCTGTTGAGCATGAGTTCGCTATGGGCTGGAAGCACCTAACAAAAACAACAACCATGGCCATCCCTGCATCTATTTACCTTCTTAACAATGGTCTTCATTTTTCACTGATGCTCAGCTTTACCAAGTTAAATGTTCTTTTCCTGGGTCTGGTATCTTCTGATAGCATGTGCAAAATCGGTATGATGAAACCTCTCTTTCTCTTTGCTTTCCAAGGAACGTCTGGCAGTGTCTTTTATGAGAAAACTTTGTTCACCTGACAATCCATGGTACATTCAATATTCGTTACCAAAACCATAACTCGATTGCATCAGTTCTTCTGTGATCTTCCATAGTCACTGTCCAGCTTTAACATCCATAAGAGATCTTTGAAATGATCATAGCTTGAATCATCAGGAATGCCTTAGTCCTTGAAGTGAACATGGTTATTACTGTCTAAATGGAACCTTGAGAGATGATGCTTCTATGTTTCTATCTTTCTATAGCCAGTAATATTCTTACACATGCTTTTAAGATCTATTTTCTTCAAGAGCAAAAGAATGGGTGAATCCTTAGTGCAGATATGTTTACCTCCTGGAAAAGGATGGAAACAAACAGAAGAATATTGTATGACACATGTATCATGGCATAAAAAAACCAGAATGGTACCCTGTTTATTTTTGATGTTTGTACATGCCAATAAGAAAAGTAGCAATTTAGTGAAAAACACCATGCACTGCTTCTTTCCTGGGAACAAATATAACAAAGAGACCAAAAATATGTTGATTATGTGTTTTCTTGGAGTTATTAACCTAAAGTCGGAGCATTTTCTGTCTATTTTATTCTGATTTATACAGGTTGTTTTAAAGCACTATTAATAAGACTTTTATAGAAGTGTTGGTATAACTAATTAAACCACAGGAGTGGTACGCAAGGAGATTTGCAACAGAAGAAAACCCCTCCATCCTGAGACTTGATGGGAGAAAAGAAGGCATTTTAAACAATGGGTGTCTTAAGAAAATGTGAGGAGGAGGGACCAACCGACAGGGACTGTAAATATTCAGTGCCCCCATCAAACACTACAGATAATCAGTGAGAGAGTGAACCTAAGAAACAAATCCACTGCATCAAGTCAATCCCAAACGCTAACAATCTGATAGTCCACAGTAGAACTAACCCCTTTGAGTTTCTAAAGTAACATTTTTTTGCGGCATCACTGCCCTCTGGTGGGAGTAGGAGGTCCAGCCTTGCTCCTGGAGAGCTGCTGCTGGATTTGAATCGCCAACCGAGTGGGCTGCAGTCCTGAGCACAACCTGAGCCTCAGCCCAGGTAACAAATATTTATAGGATCAGAAAAGCTCATCTTTCTTTCCCTGAGCATCTGGTAGACTCAAATTACTGACCTTGTGGTTAGTAGTCCAACTTGTAGCTCATCACTCTCTTATAGCATGTGGTATGTATCTCTGGTATAAATACCAGAGCTTCCTAGTGAAGGAGTAGAGAAAATAAATACTCCCATCTCTGTTTCCCATTAGTGTGTGTCAATGGGAAGCCAGAAGGAAATGAGCTGGAATGTTACGGAGGTTAGCTTTTCAGAATTCACTCACTCACCCTCTCATTCATGGCTGTGAAGTCAATGTGGGCTCAAAGTGACCATATAAGCCAGGGTGGAACTGCCCAGTGCATCTCTGAGACTATAATTCTTTATGGAAATGGAAAATGTCCTCTTTCTCCTATGGAGTGACTGGTGGTTTCAAAATTGTAAATTAATACACTGATAGGACACAGATCAAACCAAAAAAAATTGCAGAAGATGAGTCTAGTGAGGTAAAGAAATATAAAGATTAAAAAAAATCACTTCGAAATGTGTAAAGCAAAGATACAATGAGCAACATCAAATTGTTTTCCTTTCCTCCAGGTGACTTCATTAACTAGCAATTTGTATACATGGAAGGAAGCAGGAGCATCAAGCTGGGACTATCTGGAACTTACAAATAATCTGTTTAAAATAGACCTATGACATGCTTTTGATAGTGATATTTAAGTATGGAAAATTTATAATTTGGATGTTCTAACTTCAACCAAGGGAGTCCAGACTAAGCGAGTTCTATAATACTCCTGTATTAAAACCCAGATGAGAAAACTACTTTCTTTTTGTGGCTTGCTTGCCTTCTCTAGTGCTTTTGGAAGATCAAAAGATTGTCAAATGATACATTACTTTATCTGTTTCTGACAAGCAGGATCCTCTATTTCAGAGTGTATTATGACTTCTGTTCTTAGAAACAAAGGAAGAAAAATTATTAAGCTATTAAAAAGCCTTTTGAATATTCATAACAATATGCCCATGCATGGTTATTTAGAAGAGGAAGCCACTATCAGATAAATAAGTTTAAAATGTTTCATTTTTCTTCCTTTACCCTTATTCAGTCAGTTGTGAGGCAACTACTTGCAGTTAATCTTCATTATTGCTAAATTATTTTTGCTGTGGAGTCTCTACTAGCAAAAGTGAGTAGACTATGGGGAGCCGTCCGCATCAAAATTAGCACTCGAACAAATAAAGTACTTTACTTGTTCTGTATTAATCATGGATTAATGGGGGATGGAAATGCAATTTGCCCAGTAAGTGCTCACGTTTTTCTTAATCAGAAATGTGCTTGAGGAACACTTTTGTAAGAGACTAAGATAGATTAATGGCATTCTTCTTAAATACAATGAAAGAAGGACATTCCTAAGGGGTTTGTTCAAATTTTGTGGGTCTATAATATGAAGAGTTGGCCAAGAGAAGTATCAGGCATAATTTCCTAGATTCCTGGTAGAGATGTCTATAAAGAGACCATAAGAATCTATCTGTGATCAAAGTAACATAGAAAGTTTAATTATATGCTTTTACTTACTGCCAAGGAGTTCATTTCACTCATTGTGAGCCAATAGGACAGAGTACAACTGCCCCTTCAAGTTTTTGAAGCTGTAGGTCTCTACTTGTGAAGCCTTATCTTTCTCCTTTGGAACAGCAGGTGCTTTAGAACTCCTGACCTTGAAATTAGCAGTCCAATTCATAGCCCGCTATGAATAGCCCACAAGTTTTCCTATAACAAAGAAGATTTTAAAACACCGAAACAAACAAACAAAACCCTCAAACTCACAGCCATCGAGTCAATTCAGACTCATGGCAAATCTATTGGCAGACTAGAGCATTTGCTTGTGGGTTTCCTCAGACTCAATCTTTACGGGCGGTGAAAGCCCTGTCTTTCTGGTGAAGTTGCTGGCGTGTTCAAACTGCCGACCTTCTGATTTGTAGTTCAACTCATAAGCCCTGCACAAACAGAGCTGCTTTACAGAGAGCAACAAAACCCAAACCATACTCATTGCCACCGACTCACAGCAACTGCTCAGGGGTGGGGAGGGGGAGGGGGGAAGGGAGTTCCAGACTAACTCTTTCTGGGAGTAGAGAATCCACTCTTTCTCCCGACCAAGAGAATCAATGATGATGATTGACTTACTGAAATATTGATCTACAAATTGTTTTATATATTCATAGTCAATACTAGAGTTTTAAACTTTTGTGGTTTAAAGATTTGTAAATTATGAAGGGTTCATGGGGGAGGCGGGTGGGGGGGGAGGGAAATTTGAGGAGCTAATACTGAGGACCTAAGTAGAAGGAGGGAGGATGTTTTGAAAATGATGATGAAAACAAATGTGCAAATGTGGTCTGCATACAAGTGATGTATGTATTAATCGTGATAAGAGTTGTATGCACTCCCAATAAAATGATTTTAAAAATAAATATTATAGCTAATACTGTATATATTAATAAAATCCACTCCCATTTTTTACTCTATGATTTAGTTTTCTAACAATGTCATTGCAAAATATCACTGAGTAGAAATCGTTAAAGAAAAGAAATCAGTTTTTTTCTTTCAGATCTGAAGTTCTGAAGGGCATAGTCAAGGTATAGACATGGCCATACTCCCTTTATAGATTCTAATATCTACTTGCTTCTTTGAGTTCTGGAGCTACTTGGTCCCTTGCTGTTCCTTGGTACTCCTTAACCTGCAAAGGGATCCTGAAATGGTCTTTTCAAAGTGCATTTTTGGCTGTGTCTATTCTCAGAAAGTGTTAGCACTTATCCTATTTCAGTCTGACCTCATTAATTCAAAGAGAACTTCTACCCTCAAACACCCAAAACAGCCCATTTTACCAAACAAGGTCACATTCTCAAATACAAAATTTCAAAATATGTTGGGGGTGAAGAGGGGACACAATTCAATTCACAACAGCATACCATGTATTTTGTTATTGTATTATTCTCAGTGTCTTTTTATATCTCACCATTCTTCACTGCGTTGTGACCTCCCTTGACTGCAGTGATAAGTCTCTGGTTTTATCATAGATTCTGGATCATACAGTTCTTAAAAATGCTAGAATGAGTGAATTCATAAGTACCTGGAATGTCAAAGTTTGTCCATAAAAACGAGATGAGTTCATGAATTTATGGTATATGAAGTTTTTACAAAAACCAAAAGAAACCAATATGCATAATACATGACCAGATTTCCTTCTTGACAATCTAGCATTGTTAACTTAAGAGCATCCTTTAAAATATAGTTTCCCTTGGAAAAGGTGAACACTCAGAAGCATTTATATTATTTGTTGTCAGTGAGAAATGTTTTTCTTTAAATAATCACCAGAAGAAAAAGAGCACAAAACTTGATTATATTTGAAACAAATTGGGAATTAATGTATTATGCATGCATTCACATTAAAGAGCATGATGTTAAAGATCATGTGATCATTACTTACACTCTGTCATGCTTGGAAGAGTGGCATGTGGCCTCAGTCAAAGAACTGCTGCATGGTAGCTGTTATGTACATGTTGAAAGTAGAAAAAGAAATGAGTAGTGACAGCTGTGTATATGCCCTTTAATTATGAGAGCAAATGTGTCTTCGAAGTACCCCAGCAACTTTCTGCTTATTTCCTATTGCCTAGCTTTGGACACAGTTTTACGTGGGCCTATGATCATTGAATGTTGTTAGGTGCTACCAAATTGATTCTGATCCAGAGCCACCTTAAGCTCAGCAGAAATCAACATTGTCCAATTCTGTACCAGCCTCACAACTATTGCCTCAATTGAACCCACTGTGGCATGGGCTGTGTCAGCCTAGCTCTTCGAGAGGGTTCTTTTTGGTTGATCTTCGATTTTATCAAGCATGATGCCCTTTTCCAGAGACCAGTCTTACCTGATAAGATGTCCAAAGTATGTAGGAGGCAGAGTATAGACAACTTCACTTACAATGAGTCTGCTGGTTGAAATTTTTCATGAATTTATTTTTCCTTCTGCAGTCCACAGTGTTTTCAACATTCTTCATTAACACCATAAATATAATGAATCCAGGTTGTTGTTTTTTCAGCGGTCTTCTTTAGTCAGTATGTAACTTTCTCAGACATATAAGGAGATTGAAAATGTCATGCCTAAGGTCAAATGTACTTTAGTTCTCAAAAGGACATCGTTGTTGCTTGATAATTTAAAGAGATTTTGTATTGCAAATTTGCCCAATATGTCCTGTAACTTATTGATGTCTCCTATCCTCAATATTGATTGTGTATCGAAGTAAAATAAAATATTTGATAAGCAGAATCTTTTTGCTGCTAGTAATGATGTTGTCTATTGGTCCATTTGGAGGATTTTTGTTTTGTGGACATTGACTGAGAAACCCTCTTGTAGTGGTTATGCATTGGTCTGCAATCTTCATGGTCAGCAGTTCAAAGTCACCCGTCGCTCAGTGGGAGAAAGTCTGAGCTTTCTATTCTTGTAAACAGTCTTGGAAACTAACAATGAATAAGCATTGGCTCAATGGCAGGGGGTTTGGGAACTTTCTGTTTGTCTGCATAGAATTAAAATCAATACTGAAAGTTTTTGATAAGCAAGTGCTTCCACCCCTTCCTGCTTTCAGCAGAAAACTTATGCTATCTGCATCTCACAGGTTTTTAATGAAGCTTCCTTAATTCAGATGTCTAGTTTTTCATGCAGTTTCTTGGATTACTTGTTCATCATACAGATTGAATATATGTGGTGAAAAGAACCAACTTGGCCTACCTCTTTCCTGATTTTAAATCATGCAGCAATCCCTTCTTGTGCCTCTTCATCTATGTACAAATTTCTTAGAAGATTATTTAAGTATTTTAAATTCTCAGTGTAAGTTCAATAGATAAACGTTATTGTAGAGTCAATAGGTATATACCTTCCAGATATTCTCTGCTTTTAGACAGAAAATCCATCTTTTATCAAGGTTGCTATTCCTTCTTAGAATTTTTCTTTAGCTATCTTCAGCAAAATTTCACTTGCATATGATAGTAATGATATTGTTTGTTAGGTCACTTTTCTTTGGAATGGATCTCTTCCAGTTGGTTGACCAAATAGCTGTATTACAAATTTCTTGGCATATATAAGTAAGTGCTTTCAGTGCTGAAAAATTTTGTTGAAACATTTTGATTGGGACCCCAGTAATTCCTGGAACCTTGTTTTTTTATCTTTGCCCATAGAATCTTTCAATATGGCAACTCATGGTTGAATTTTAATTAAAAGAGTATAAAAATTTGAGAATGTGGAGGAGTGGGAAACTGTAAAGGTGAATTAATCTAACAGTTGTTTATCATTGGCTTTGGTTTTTTGGGTATGTGTGTGTGGGGGGGGTCTTTTGCAGGGACTATTGGTTATCTAGCCAATGTACATTCCTGTCTTCCAATTTTCCTTTCCTCACACAATCCCAGATTGGTTCGTTAGAAAAGTAACTTAAGCTAATCATATCAGTAGGTGCTTGGAATATTACAGTCAATAAATCAATGTGATAAGAAGGAATAAAGAGTGATACAGATGTTAGAATATCTACATTAAAGTCTCAAAAATTTCAACAACTAGCATATTGATATAAGTAATTTGGGGATCTACTAATTCAGCTATTAAATTTTAAAAGTTGAAAACTATTTGTAAATTTCAAACACTTTTGAGGACTAAAGTTCTACAAGTATAACTCCTGGAATTTCTAATGTTTCCTATGAAAAGGAAAAGCCACCATCCACATTTATAACAGATGAAAGTATAACTAATCTAGTGTATTCATTGAAATTCTGCAAATGTTTCATTAAACAACAAAAATGTACCTCCGATATAAAAAGCTGTAAAAAGTACATTAGGCATTCTGTTCTGCTAGGTCACTCCTATATAAAAACTGATTGATAGATTTCATTGTTTTAATATGTACAATAGAAAAAATAAAACTATGTATCTCTGCCAAATCCAAAGATGTATCCCATTCAACTTGTGTTTGATATTGATACAACCAAGAAACCCATCGTGCAAGTTCTTACTTATCTTTAGAATATTTGTTTCCAGAAATGTAAGTAGTCTCCAGAATGAAGACAACTGAAATGTGTATCATTGTTAGTGGAACCTTAACTAACATTCAGTTCCATCTCTCTGGAAAAGTTGCTAAATTTTAGCTTGGGGAATGGATACAATTTTGTAAAGGATTAATTAAAAGTGGTTAGGATGTCCAATGACATATTGATAGACATACACATATATCTCTCTATATATTTATATGTGGGTACGTATACAAACCCGTATGTTCACATCTGCACATATGTACAACCTACAGTGATCAGGACATTGACAGCCCAGAGTAATCTTACATTACAAAATAGAACTGCTCCTTAAGGTTTCTGAGAGTGTAAATATGTATGGAAGCAGATAGCATCATCTTTCTCACGGGGCAGGCAGCTGATGGCTTTGAACTTCTGATCTTTCTGTTAGTAGTTCAATGCTTAACCCAATTCACCACCAGGGCACTTTCTCTACTTATCTGGATTTTCATCAGTATGTGTATTTGGAAAAAAAATTTGCTGAAAGATTTTCAATTATTATTTCAGTAGTCCCTGGACGTAGAGTTTCTAAGTAATTCAAGCTAGATTCAGAAGAGGATGCAATGAGGAATATCATTGTTGACATCAAGTGCATCTTGACTCAAGCTGGTTTGTTTACTTATCCTTTAACTATGCAGAGGAATGATACCATGTGAATTATAAACTGTGCGTACCAATTGAACAAAATGGGAATTCTAAAACACTTTATTGTGCTCATGCTGAACCTATCTATGGATCGAGAAACAGTAGATTGAACAGAACAAGAGAACACTGAATGATATTCTCAGGTGTAATCAGGAGAGGTATTTTTCAGGGTTGAATCTCTTAAGAACACTCAGTGTCTGTGCTGAGCAGATAATATGAGAAGCATCAGAATTGGATTGAGATTTATTAACAACTCGAGATAAGGACATAGAGCTGGTACAGTGGAGGGGTAGCTAAATAGAGGAAGACCCTCAATAAGGTGAACTGACACAATGGTCCAAACATGAGCTCAAACATGAAAATTATTGTGAGGATGGCACAGAACACAGGTATTATTATTTGCAGATGATACTGATGAGGATTGTGGAGAATTATGAAGTTTACCCTGGATTACCCAGAATGAAGGATATAGCAAGTTGAAAGAGAATATGTCTATCACTAAATTGATTCATATCCTTCTTGTAATTGATCCATTTATTCAAAAATAGTTATTGAGCAACTACCAATTTTAAGCAATATTAGGTTTATGCTTGTGTGACTAAAGATGCAGAACAGTGCCTTCGTCAAGTACATGAAACTGTGGGAAAAAGACACTTCAAGTCTCCCAGTACTGCAAGAAACAAAGGCAGTGGGAGAAACAGTTAAAGAAATTGTCTTACATAAATCACTTTTGAGTTGAGTTATGAAGGATGAAAAAACACAAGTGTCTTCCCAGATTGACTTTGAACCTTGAGTGGGAAAAGATGCCATGTGATTCACCTTCGTGTGTCTTCTATAGCATATTTTTCTGCATTTAGCATTGTAAGCAAGAGTTATTTGTGGAAAGAAAACATCTAAATATTGCTCACCACAGTGTAGATTATCAGTCTCAAAAAACACCCTAAGAGGTGGACTAGCATCAAAGGGTTCTGAATAAATAAGAGGTTCTAAACACTGTAACAATGACAACTGTTTCTAATTAATCTTGGGGTGTTTTTTTTTAATAGTTAGAAGGGCAGATGGTGACCCATACTGCGTTCCAGCAAACCACATCCTTTTACCTGATACAACTGAGTTGAGATACAGTGATACAGGTGCCACCTTAAATTATTGGCCGCAGTGATATTTTGTTTTGTTTGTTTGTTCTTTAACAAGATAAGGACTGGTGCTTCTGTGCTTAACCAAGCATGCTAGTCTCAGGGAAATGAAATGTTGTCACAAAGTAGTTGGTTCCCGTTGCACCTTAACTGCCAGGGACTTGATTTTCTCTGATGACATGGTGGCCTTTTTACTTTCATATAAGGCACTAGGTCCATGTATGATCAATCACACAACGTTTTAACTGCCCCTTTTTAATCTAGTGTTGAAAAATGACTCAAGAAGTTGTCTTCAAAAGTGAGAGACTTTGCATTCGAGGGGACCAAATCCAGAAAACTGCACTTAAAAGGAGTTGCATCCCCAAAGCACACTTGTTTTCATAATGAATTTTGGTTGCTTGGAGTATTCTTTTGAGAAAATATAAGCATATGCCAAGTTCAACAAAAAGGAGGCTTCATATGCTTTGCTTTCATTTCCTTTCTATAGTTTTTGTCTCTGCATTTGGCATTGTAAGCAAGAAGCACTTGTTGAAAGAAAACCGATAAATATTGCTCAACAGAGTGAAGATTATCACTCTTGAAAATATCTATAAGAGGTGCAAAAAAGAAGGCTTTGGTTGATTAGCAGTATCTTTTATAGACAAGGAGACTGGGAGAGGGGAGGATAGTGGCATAGCTTTCAACATCACAGCAACATAAAACCCACCACAGTACAGCAAATGGTTAGATAAGCAGTGGAACCTTGGCATAAATGTGCAGCAATCCACTGTTCTTGCTGTGTTTTTATTTCCAGTTCCAGAGTTACCTTGGGGCAACCTCATTATTACTAAGTCAAATATGATTCAAAGCAGTTCTACTGGACAGGGTAGAAATGCCCTTTTGGTTTCTGGAGCCTTAAATGTTCATAAGAGCTGGCTGCCTTATCTTTCTCTCCAAGTAGTGTGCCTGATTCAGATAATAGACCTTGTACTTAGTCATTAGATGCATAAACCATTATGCGTTTGGTATCCTCCTTTCACTCCTACTTATCTCAAACGCCACCCCTTCCCCCATTCACCGCCCCCCCAAGGATATATGCTGTCTTATCTATCTGTGTTCACTCTAATTATCTATACATTGCTCACCTAGAATAAGAGAGAAATTCCAAGAATTCATGAAAGTTAAAAACAAAATTTAAATTAGCTGTGCCCCCCCCAAATATATATAAAGTGGCTGCAATGTACAAGTTTCCACTTTGAACCTGACTTAAAGACAAATATAAATAAAACAGAATATATCTGTCAAGGAAAAAATTATTTTTTTCTTACATTGTTTGACAGAGGAGTCCTTAGAGGGTGAATTTAACTAACTCATTATCCAAAATAATGTAGAAAATCTCCCTAGAACTGGTATAATATGAACTTTCATACTCCTGAAACTTAAGCTTGACTTTTCTGATTTGAAAACTCTTCTACATCATTTTGCTCTAGATGTTTAAATTATTATGATCAATGCTCCACAGGGAAAACAATTAAATTGTACTTCTACTTAGCAAATGAATTGGATTTAATGTGTCTTTTGATTTTATTCTGAAGGGTTGCCACTTTTCCATTCTTGGTATCTGTAGGACTCAGAGAGAAAGACTAAAGAGATAGAAAGTCTTGTTGAAATTGTTGGCTGATTAAAATGTATTTGATCATATCCCTGGTTATGTCTGGTTTTAATAAATTTACTTTCAGAAAGAGAAGAAACTTCCATTTTCATAGCACCTAATATAGTATATTAACAAGTGAGTAGGAAGGTGCATTTCACTGTTTGGTTCATAACAAATTGAAAATAATTTTGAGAAGAGAATTTCAAAATACTTCATTGTGCTCATGTGCAAACATCAAGAACCAAAACCCAAACTCATTGTCTTAAAGTCAGTTCTAACTGATCCTTTATCCGAAAGGATAGAGAAGAATGTCCCTGTTTCTGACATTATAAATCTTTCCTGGTACAGAAAGCTTAATGTTTCTCCCATGGGGCAATGGATGGATTCAGACTTACTTCATCACCAAGTCTTCTACATAGAAAAAGAGCCAGTCATCAAAACAAGCCAACGGAATGTTACATCGTTTAAATTAGGAACGGTGTGCACCAATATGTTATCTTTTCACCACACTGAGGAAATAATTCAATGACATGAAAAAGACCACTGCATCAGGATTAGAAGAAAACTCACCAACAACTTTCAATACACAGACAATGTAATATTGTTGAAAGCAAAGAGGACTTGGAGCAGTATGAATTCTATCTCAACATAAAACAAAGATCCTCACAACTGAACCAATAAAATAGCATCATGATAATGGCAAAGAAAGATTGACGTGTTCAAGGATTTTATTTCACTTGGATCTATCATCCTTGCTCTAGGAAGCAATAGAAAATATATATTGCTTGGGGAAAATCTGCAAATTACAGCTGGAAAATATTAAAAACCAAAGATTTCACTTTGAAAAATAAGGTGTGATTGACCCAACTATATAGATGTGTATATAGTTGTCCAGTATGTAGATACTGGACAGTGATTAATAAAGATAGAAAAAATGGATGATTTTGAATTATGGTATTGTAAAAGAATATTGAGTATACAAAAATGAACAAATCTACCTAGGAAGAAGTGTAGCCAGGTTGTTCTTCAGAAGTGAGCATGGTGAGACAATATTCACATACTGATTACGCCATCAGTAGGGAACAGTTCTTAGAAAAGAGCTTTATGCTTAGAAAACTAGGTCATCAATGAAAATAGGGAGACAATCAATTCAATGCATGGCCCAATGACTGCTACAATGGGCTTACGCATGTACAACTCCATAATCAGTGTGCTATGCACCCTTGACTCAATCCCAACTCCTTGTGACCACATACACTTTCCATTTATGGTTTTCTGGACAGGTCATCTCTCACTCAGAACAACTGGTAAGTTCAATCTACCTACCACTGGCTTAGTAGCCAAGTGGTTAACAATTGCTTCACCTTCAAATCCAATACATAGGATTCTTTTTCCAACACTATATAATGGCCAGCATTCTATGGTTATAGGGGCTCAGCTACGAGGTGTATGTTTGTAAATTTAAAATCACCAACATACACTTCAGAAGGTAGATTTGGCAATCTGCTTCACAGGAATCACAGAATTAAAAACCCATTGAACAGTTCTACCCTGAACACATGGGATTCACCTAAGATTGGAATTGACTCAATGGCCAATAATCAGAGTAATGATGCTCAGTAAGAACTTTTCAGTAAAATCTCTTTTCCAGCTCTCAGTTATTTTGTAAGCTGAGAGTCTCAGTACTACTAGTTACAAAAATGATATTTCAAATTTTGGTGGCATAACTTCAGGGGCCACAACATGCAACCCATGCAGTATGACAAAGTGACATACATGTGGTGGATATATTATTCTAAGACAAATAAAACAACAATAACAACAAAACATTGTTATCGAGTTGGTTATGATGCAGAGTGACTTTTTTTCTCTACAAGTATACGGAAATGAATATTCCCTTAACTTTAGTGGGTAGCAAGAACTTAATCACAGAACTAGCTTAGTAATTTGGTGGTATCATTTGTTAACAGTGCTAGCAATTGGTCATAGCTTAGAAGCTAGTAGAGCAGAGAACACTGAAAATCAGTGATTTAAAAAATGGAAGATATTAAACTTGGAAAGGTGAAGATTCATGAGGGTATTTTCATTTTATTGGGTAGTGTATAGTAAGGACATTAGGCTCATCCATATTGCATCGAGAAAGAATTAGTGAACAGAGGTTAAAGTTGTATAAATACTGACTATAAATCAGGAAATTCCACCAAACATAATTGTAAAAGTAGAATGAGCTGCTGTTCATAGAAGGAGTGAACAAGCCTAGGAACCAGTGGTGAGAGGACTCATGTATCAGTGAGTTGTTGATTCAGTTCGATTACGACTTTTAAAAACATAGAGTGTATTTTGCTTAATGACATGTGTCATGAAGTAATAATTCCTGCAGGAAAATCGGAGAATATAAAGAAAGAAATCATTGCAAAGAGAAAGGGAGGACAGCTATGTTACTGTACGTTAGAGCTTCTGGAGCTAAAAAGGAATATTGAGGTCATTCAAGACATACAAGATAGAGAGGGAAGAAGTGGGGAATTGTCAGAAAAGTAGGTCTGAAAGGGAGAGACATGTTTTACAGAAATTATTTGGAGATCTTTTCAGAGGACAAGAAAGGACTAAGGCATGCATGCCAAGACCTTAATGTAATTTGAAAAAAAAAATCTTCAGAGAGAAAAGAATATGGACTTTGGAACTAGGAAAACCTGGATTCTAATCAAGATGCACGTTTCTTGATGAAACACTCTCCAAACCATGTGCTAGAACACTCCAAAAATTGAGGTTTCCCTCTACAATAACTCTGCATTCTTGTTGAGAGTATCAAGTGAGTTCCCCAATGTGAGTTCATGACTGTAGAAAGTATCCCAAGGATGAAAATATCAGCATTATTTTTATGTGTTTCTCTCTTTCTCTCTCTTTTCCTGTTTTGAGTGTTGTGCAAAGAAATGCAGGTATTGCTTACGTTACATTACATGGTGTGTGTAAGGTAGTGCTAGTGACTACTTATATCCTAAGGCAGAAAATGATTATAATCAGATATACTGTTGAAAATAATTTTATTTTTGTGAAGAGACCAGAAATATGCACATTCTTTAGCAATTAAAGCCACAGTGCTACTCTGCTCACCTCTGCTGTAGATGTGGGGATAAAAATTTAAAAGTTAGATCTCATCCCTTTAAACAAGAGATCCCAAAATTAAAACCACATGAGATAAGTTTAATTTATCTCTGCAATTATCTTTGTGTGTATATGAGCATCACATACTTTTTCTCACTACTTCATTCGATTTGCTTCTGTAAATTTCAGTTAACATTCTTGTGCTAAACTGTTTTTAGTGTATATTGCCCCAAATTGTGTACTCAGTTCTGTTTTATTCAGAATTTCATGTTTTCTTTCCAGCATCTTCATTCATCCATCCTTCATTCATATACCTCTTAAGAGAATCTTATTGTAGGAAGGTTATTAGTGTGTCTCTCATAGATAAGGTTGTATCAAAAGAGTACTTGAAAGTCAGGAGAAGCTACACTTTTTTAGCATTTTCTGAAATCAATGTAATCATTTCCTTGTTATAGTGGGATTATGGTGGGTCTCTTCTATGCAGAAACCTAGAATATTGGAATTGACTGGTGGAGTCAACATGGCCCAGGCAAGAAATGAGTGGGCGTTGGGGAAAAGATTACATCTTATTTTAAATGTATAATTATCTACCTTTTAAAAAGTATCAAGCAGTGGAAAATGATTAGCTTCTAGATTTACAGAAAGATAAATAGTCTTTCTTTAATTTCATGCTTGTACAATAAGAATAGCAGCTAATGAATTAGTTCAATAGATCTAGGATGGCAGATTAGATGAATGAAGAGAATGGAATAAAGATGACATTTTCAGGCTTTCAGGAGAATCAGTGAATCCCAAAATGCTGTACTATCATCTTGCTGTTGGGTACATTAAGGGCTTCCTGAATTGAGCAAAATATTATGACAGGGCAGTTCTTTACATGGAATTTTACCAACATCATTGCTTTCTGTTTTAGACAATGTAAAACATACCATAACTTCTGGCATGAAGAAGAAAACAATGGTAGGAGCCTAATTGTATTATTTAAATACCCAACTAATGCAGAAAAAGTTAATCGATATTATAGACCTAAGGGAGGAATTAACTAGTGTCATAGGTGTTTAATGTTATATATGCACACTCACACACTCGCTGTTCTAAGGGAGAAATGAGACCCCACATTCTAAGTTTAATTTATGGAGACATAGTGTTGTTAACTCCTAAATGGAACAAAGATAAAAGACCCGTGTGAATGAAGGGGTGTGTAGAACGGGGATCCAAAGTCCATCTGTAGGCAAGTGGACATTCCCTCACAAAAGTCTCCGGGATGAGATGAGGCAGTCTAGGTGCAGTGTAGCAATAATGAAACATACAATGTTCCTCTAGTTTTTAAATTCTCCCTCCCCCCACTGCCCACTATCATGACTCTCAATACTATCTTACAAATATGGCTGGAACGGAGGATGGGCACTGGTACAGATAGGAACTGGAAATACAGGGAATCCAAGACAAAACCCCCTCAGGACCAGTGGTGAGAAGGGAGATAATGGGAGGGTGAAGGGAAGGTGGGGTAGAAAGAGAGAACAGATTGCAAGTATCGACATATAACCTCCTTCCTGAGGGACAGCCATCAGAGAAGTGGGTGAAGGGAGATGTCGGATGGTGTAAAATATGATAAAATAGCTTATAAATTATCAAGGGTTCATGGGGGAGCAGGGATGGAAGGGAAAAACAGTTGCAAAGGTACAGTGACAGGGAGCTGGTAGGCTGGATTTAAAAGAGAACATGGAAGAAGGGATATCAATGCTGATGCCAGTTGGATCTTTAGGGAAAGAAAAGGATACCAGTAACTGCTTACTTGCGGTTCGTTAACCATGGCAAGACATTCAGGTATGTGTGTAATAACAAATTATGGATAGCCTTGAGAAGAGTGGGAATTCCAGAATAGTTCACTGTACTTATATGGAGCTTATCCAGGGATCAAGAGGTAGTTGTTTGAACAGAACAAGGGGATGCTGCATGGTTTAAAATCAAGACAGGTGGACAACAGGTTCATATCCTCTCTTCATGCTTATTCTATCTGTTTGCTGAGAAAAAAATCAGAGAAGCTGGTTTATATGATTAAGCATATGGCATCAGATTTAGAGGAAGACTTTTTACCAGCCTGGGATATGCAGATGGCACAACCTTACTTGCTGAAAGTGAAGCCTTAAAGCACTTGCTGATGAAGATCAAGGATGGCGACCTTCAGTGTAGATTACAACACAATGGAAAGATGACCAAAATCCTGACAACTAGATCCATAAGCAATATTATAATAAATAGAGGAAAAACTGAGGTTGTCAAGGATTTTGTCTTGCTTGGAGCTAAATCAGTGTTCTTGGTAAAAGTAGTTAGGAGATGAAAAGACCAGTTGTATTAGTAAATCTGCTACACAAGACCTCTGTACAGTATTGAAAAGGAAAGCTGATAGTTTGAGGACTAAGATATGCCTGATCAAAACCATGGTATTTGCAATTGGTTCATAAACTTGTGAAATTTGGACATTAAACAAAGATGCATTTGAATTGTGGTGCTGGAGAACATTGAAACAGCATGGATTGCTAAAAGGACAATCAGATTTATTTTCGTAGAAGTAAGACCAGGGTGCTCATGAGGGGCAATGATGGCAAGACTTTATCCTATATATTTTGGACATATTGTTAGAGAGATGAGTCCCTGGAGAAAAATATCGTGTTTGGTTAAGTAGAGTGGAAGAGAAGTTGGGGAAGGCACCAAAGGAGATGGATGGACATTGCGTCTGCGATGGTGGGTTCTGGCACAGAATGGCTGTAAGGATGGAGTAGGACTGGGCAGTGTTTCATTCTACTATGTATAGGTCTTTATGGGTTGGAACAGATTCAATGACCCTTAACAGCAGCAACAATATGAATATGCCTCTTTTCGATCTTGAGTCATGAAACATTTGTTATCTGGATAAGGAATAATATACAGTACTTTATACTTTTAAAATAATGCTGTACATGCAATTAGACCAACTCAATTTAGGAAACAACTTTTGAGTCTCACTGATTACAAAGACAGTGATTCTAGAGACTGTATCATAGTAGAAACACTAATTATATTGACCCTAATTATAGTGACACAATGACTATTGTGACACTGTGATGATAGAGACCATGTAATCATAGTGAATCAGTTCTTGCAGTGACTCAGCACTTATAGAGACCCTGTGATAGCATAGACATTGACTGGAGTGACACAGAAGCTGTAATGACATACTTGCTCTGGAAACATAGTGATGTTGGACACAAAGATTGTAGTGACATAGTGATTTTAGAAACCAGGTGATGATAATGAGTCAGTTATTGCAGTGTTCTAGTACTTGTAAAGAAGTTATGATAGAAGATACAGTGTAATGACCCAGTGTTGGCAGTGACACGGTGATAGTAGAGACACAGCCATAGTGACAGAATAATTATAGTGACACAGTGCTTACTGTCCAAATTGCCTTTTCAAAATCTGTAGATAGGTGCCAATTTGGAATTTTTAAATTGTTTATTCAGTAAAATAAGGAAATATTAACCACAAATGTTAAAGGCTGTTTATATTCATTAATGTGGGAAATGCTTGGTTTTAAGTTATAGCAAAGTAGTTATAAGGAAAAGATTGACTATGATCAAGAGGCATCCAAGAAAATGTTTATGAAAGCCTTGGTATTTGAGTCCCTCTGAAAAATTGAGTATTTCATTGCTTGGGCCCCCTGACCTTTCTGGAATGCCATCGCATCTATCCTGCCCTGTCAGCAGCATTAAAGAAGGAAGATCCAATAAATACGAGGGAGCACTTCGATGGGAAGGTGTGTGACACAAGTGTAATTGGAAAGGTGCTCAGAAAAGCTGGCTGGGAAACTGAAAGCATAGTTTAATTGCATGTTATTTTCACAGGTACACTATAAATCAGTTGTTTTAGACATTATGATGTCTTTCTTTGTAAGGAGGAAACACCAAATACAATCATTTAGACCCCAAACTATTATTAAAATGGATCAGATAGATGATTAAAATGTAGTTGCCATGGCAGTAGTTCTGACTCATGACCATCCCAGAAGAATTCAAGTAGACCAGAGTCCAAGTAGATTCAAGTGTTCAGCGAGTCTATTCATGCACTGAGTGTCAAGACTCGCCATAGCTCTTTATAAAGAGTATGCGGTATATCCTTTTTCCAAGAGAACTATATATTTTTTGTCATGCTTCATAGTTTTCAGTGGCTGAGATTCTAAAAGTAGATTACCAGGTCTTATTTCTGAGGACCCTCTGGAAGACTTTAACAAACTTTAGTTTTTATTTCATCAAGTATTTTAACTAGCCACATCACATAATGACATCAAAAGGTCTACATGCAGGACAAGGTTGACAATTAGAAAGGGGGCATGTGAGCGATTCCAAGAACACATCTGAATCTACAAGAAGTGTGTCTTTCTTACCTCCCCTGTTCTCACTGATGTGGAGAAATGGCCCTTTGTTATAGACTGGCACATAGAGTTGTATCCAGGTCCAGAGAAACTAATGAGGAAACCAGATGGGAAAGGGATGACTTGGTCTCATCTACTGCTTCACTCCACAGGGTGAGCCAACAGATTGCTGACAGCATAAGGTTGTTGTAATAGCACCGGTCCCAGACCATGAGTCATAGCTGTTCCTTTACTTTTCAGCCTCCAAATATCATGCACATGAAGTTAACAAAGTAGAAATAAAATGAGCCAACCTGGATGTAAACAATTTAATGTAAACCCTATCCTTAAGGAAGAATGAAGGCAATTCTGCGTATCCCAACACCATCTTCACAATTGTCATGTTTGGCATATCTGAGTCCATGGTTTCAGCTACAGTCAATTTATCTCTCTGAGGAGCTTCTTCTTTTCCCCTGACCCTCTTCCGCTCTCTAGCCAACCGAGTGAGGAGAAATCTCTCATAAGGGCTTACTAGGATAAGTCCATGATGGTGGTGACCATACTGACAACCGTACTGGGGCTTATATAGTCATGAGTGATGCCCTGACAGCCTTGGTCAAAAAGCTCTGGATCCATCTGGCAAACTCTTCTATCTAACATAATGCAAGTATGCTGTCCTCACTTCTGTAATCACCTCTGTAACTGTGATGCATTGATCTACTACCAATCATGAATCTATGATGCTTTTCCTGGTTCAAGACTTAGCTAGAGTACTGACTATGAATCCTTGGATGCCATTATTACCCCCTGCTAAAGTTCCTCCTCATCTGGAGGATATGACTGGGTCTTAATTTCTTTCCCTCTTAATAAATGTCCTAAAATTTTATTTGAAATTTGGGTTAATTTTGCCCCTTAAAACCATGCTCAGTGATCTAATTCCCTTCTGAGACTTAATACTTGCCCATAAAGCAAGAAATTCATGTGATATGTATTGGATATTAAAAATTATTAGAATTAACTTGAGTTGTATGCTGTTCAATCTTGTAAAAGTATATATATTTGCTATCATATAAAAATGTATGCCATGGTGTACACTAATTGAAAAATTCTTGAATCAATTTACACCAGCAGTGTGCTTTAATATTTTTTATTCTATTCGGAAGGAATGTCACCCCCATTTATCTACTGAGATGACTGACTGACCTCCTTCCCTCATCCCCCCCTCTCCCAACTCTTCCTAAATTGCCTATATAGAAAAGTGATAGATAATTAGATAGCTAGATAATATGAAGATCCCCCATTGATATGGCTCTGACTTATGATGACTTAGAGTAAAATAGAAAGATGCAGTGCCTTGTCTGGTGTTTTACTCACTGTCACCAGAATATTCAAGCCTGTTATTGCATCTATTGTGTCAATCCTTTCCATCACAGTCCTCCTCCAGTGCCTTGATCCTTTTGTAGGCTGTGGCCAAAACAAATAGGTGAGGCAAGGATCTGGTACAACCAATTTGGATTTCACAGGCCAAGGTTTGAAAATAGATGTGCAGTCTTCCTTGTTTTATTCTAGAAACTATTGAAATCTGTCCTCCATGAGCAACCCTGTTGCTAAAACTTAAAGTTCTAGTGGCATAGTTTTCAACATCATAGCAACATGCAAAGCTACCAAAGACAGTGGGAAGTCTGAATTTATATTGTATGGCCAAAAGGACAGAGCACTGGAGGGAGATGAAAGCACTGTGGTCTCTCTTCTCAGGGGATCTATTGGGAAAGACAGTGAAGAGCATGAGGATTGCAGATGGTATGCACAGGGAGCTCACAGCAGGAGTGAGAGTTTCCAGACAATCAAGAGAACAAAGGCTCTCTGCTTTTGAATGATTCTAATAAGAAAAGACACATAAAGCATATTTGGAGAGTTTATCTTCTTTCTGTCTTTGACATTCATATTTAAATTATGATTTTCATCTTTTACATTCTCTCTTAGTAGTTAGAGACAAAGGCAATGCTTTTTTATATCAAGTATTGATTTTCATAGTCATTGTATGTGGCACAGCTTTTTCTGTTTACTTTTAAAAGTGCTAAATGAACTCTTCTGGAGACGTATGGTTTCATTGAGTCATGATTAAGGTAGCAATGATAGAATCACATTTTTTCTATAGCTAAGAGGACCTGCATGCAAGCTGAGGGAAAGAGTTGGCTTTTAACTGATAAAAAATGTGTTAGTATCCAAATGACTTCTGTTATATTATTGGATCAAGCCCCATTTAAAGAGACATAAACATAAAGTTTTGAACAATCATTTTAACCACTTCTGATGAAGCCGACTGATCTCCTACATTAGGCAGACAAAACTAAAATTCCCCAGGGAAACACTTAGCGTGCATAAGAAAACAGTTATATTAATATGCTATGTCTATGGGTGCTGCATATTTTATGTCCTTTATAGTTCACATAATGATCATTGACAACATAGCACCTTCACACAAATTTGAAAAAAAACTCCCCTATGACCTCACTGGGTAAGATGTGCAGGATAACAAATATATCTACTGCCCTTTCAATGAACCCAACTCATTAGATGTGATGGATGCTTTAAAAGTAGTGGGGAGGGGAGAACTGATTTCAGAGATGTGCATGTGACTTCCTCTCTGGGGTGTGGACAGTGGTGGGGTGGGTGGGGGACACATTGGACAGTGTGCGATGTGGGGAGGTGGAAGCAATTTGTAGATCGTTGGGGGTTCATGGGGGAGGAGGGGAGATATGAGGAGCTGGAATTAAAAAAAAAGAGGAAAGGGGGGAAAAAGAAGCTTATACCAAGGACTCAAGTAGAAAATATTTGGAAATGAATATAGCAACATGTGTACAAATATGCTTAATATAAATGATGTATTGAATGTTGTAAGAGCTATAAGAGCCCCCAATAAAATCTTTATTAAAAAAAAGTAGTGATGGGCAGACCTCAGAAATTTGAGGAGGCAGGCATGAGTGTGCGCTGTTGCTCTGAAGTTAATGTGAATTCTTTGATTCACTGCTGTGGAGCTGAAAGTCTCAGAGGGACAGGAATTAGCACATTCAGCAGCATCATAATGCTATAGAAGTTAACATTTGTTGGGCAGATGAATTTTTGGTGTCAAACATAAAAATAGGATTTTTTCCCTTCTCTCCCCTGTAACCTACTATATAGACCCACAAGGAGCTATAAATCTGAAATATTGTGAATATTGAAAAGAAAATGTCAAAGATTAATTACTTCTAAAAGAGCAGCACAGAGCACTTGCATGATTCACATGACAAGGAGGAGATTATCCTGTGTAATTTGAAAGGGAAAGAATGTGAATTTCTATCCATAAAGTCTGGAGAAAAATCTTGGAGAATAAAGTAATCATCCCTTTCATATACAAGACCTTAATGACTAGTCATCTTTTAGAAAAATAAAATAAATAGTTATACCCATCAGTCTACTTAAACTTACGATATGGGAAAATTCAAGTAATTAGCTTTTCACTTGTACAATGGATGAATTCTCTGTAATGCTACTTCTCATAGTGCTAGTTATCTCAATTAAGAAACATTAAAAGGTTCCTCTGAGAAATGTCTGGACTGGCAGGGCAAAATTACACTTATTTCAGTATGTTGGTGGCCCTGTGGCCCTGAAATCTATGAATTAGACAGAACAGGGAAGTAACTAGAGTCTAAAATCGGAAGTTTCCATTATCACAAAGAATATTAATTCTAACAGTAATTGCATCCACAATATATACAAGAGGAAACCCAATCTCCCCCAAAACAGAGTGTTTTTTTTTTTTTTTGCGTGTGCTTTTCTTTTTAACGTTTTTATTTTGAGCAGAAAATTTTTTCAAAGCTATATATTAATTTATTTTTTACAAAACCTTATCACATTCAAAGTCCTCTCATACTTTATACATTTGTCAAATCTGTGATTCCATTCTTGGAATCATTTTTCAAGTTCATCTGTATCGATGGCTGAAAGTAACAACCTCATTTTTTTCTTCACCTCTTCTGTCATCAAATCGCTATTCACATAGATCCCTCTGTATTCGTGGAAACAAAAAGAAGTGGCATGAGTAAGGTGCACGGGGCAAGAGAGACATGCTATTTTTGCCAAAATACTGGCACACTGAGTTGTTTGCATGAGCAGGTAAATTGTCATGGTGGCAAAACCTGTTTCCCATCTGCCACAAATCTGGCCTTTTTTGTTACACACAGTTATGCAGTCTTTTCAGAACATTTAAATAGAAAAGGTGACTAACAGTCTGAGCAGTCCAGAGGTACTACAAGTTGGCATTTTTGTATGCTCTGAAAATTTATGAACAGCAAGAAAGAGCTTTGTCATCAACTGACATTTTCATCTTTTTTGAAATGAGAAAACCACTCATACACTTTGGCTTTTGTCATAGCGCTGTCCTTATAAGCTGTGTTCAACATCACAACAGTTTCTGCATCATTTTTCTCAGCAGGAAAAAATATTTCATAATCACACACTGTTCTCTTAAATAGACCATCACAAAAACTGAGGCTCTAATGGAATTGCTTTTATGAAAAAATTCACTGTGACCAGAAAGAGATGTCCAAGGTGACACCACTGGGTAGACTAACTCAGAGCAAGCTGACAGATGATCACTCAGTAGGAAAAATGCATACTATTAGTGTTCCACTCTGACCAGCACAGTTCCCTTTTTTGCAGGGGGAAGGGGTGGTGGTACCCACTCGTATTGCTTGTTCGTGAGGCACAAAAGCCATTGCCATCATATCTCTTAGCTATCTAAGTTCATATGTTTATTATGACATTATAATCATCCAACATTTATGGCAGTATATTGACAGGGAATTGCCAGAAGTTCAGGCCAGATTAAAAAGAGGAAGCTAGATTATAATGGCATCAGGATTGAAGGAAAGCTTATTAACAAACTGCAATATGCAAGTGAAACAACACTCATTGTTGAAAGTGAAGAAAGTTTAATGCACTTGCGGATGAAGGTCAAAATAATAACTTTCAGTATGGAATACAGCTTATTGTAAGGAAGATCCAAGTTCTCACAACTGGACCAAAAGGTAATATTATGACACATGGAGAATAGATTAAGTTGTCAAAGATTTTATCTGGTTTGGATAAACAATCAATACTCATGGAAACAACAGGCAATCAAGACACAAGTTGTAGTAGGCAAATCTGCTGCACAAGATCTCTTTAGAGTATTGAAAAGTAAGGATGTTACTTTGAGGAGTCAAGTGCCTGACACTGATGAAGATCCTAGAAGATCTGCGTTTCAATGTGGTGCTGGAGTAGAATTTTGAAGGCACCATGGACTGCTAAAATGAGAAACCAATCTGTATTGGAAGAAGTAAGACTACTGGGCAGTGATGCTCAACCTTCCTCATGCCAAAACTGTTTCATACAGTTCCTCATGTTTTGGTGAT
Source organism: Nesogale talazaci (assembly GCA_004026705.1). Lineage (NCBI taxonomy): Eukaryota > Metazoa > Chordata > Mammalia > Afrosoricida > Tenrecidae > Nesogale > Nesogale talazaci. Next base: position 81,855 of record PVJH01006681.1, read on the forward strand.
CCCCAACCCTAGAGTTATTTTTGTTACTACTTCATAATGGTAATTTTGCTACTGTTATGAATTGGATGACTCCTGTGAAAGGGTCCTTCAACTCTCACAGGGGCTGTGACCCGCAGGTTGAGAACGATTGCCATGATCTATCTGATAGGCAAAGATGACAAGACTTTATCTTACTGACCTTGGCCATGTTGTTGGGAGAGACCAGCAAGGACATCACAGTTGGAACAGTGGAAGGGCAGCAAAACAGGGAATGCCCTTAACAAGGTGGATTGTCACAGTGGCTGCCACAATGTTCTCCGGCAAAAAAACAAGCGTGAGGATGTCACAGGACCTTGCAGTGTTTCCTTCTGTTACACGTAAAGTTGCTTTCGGTTGGGACCAACTTGACGACAACTTTTAAGGACAACAATAATTCGGGCTTTAAGGAATTCCTGAGAATTTTTTTTCCATGGTATTTAAACATTCTTATTGATATTGATCCATGTTCAATTTTATGTTCCCCAAGTATTTTTTACTTCTCACAGAATGTGTTTGAATAATCCAATTTGGAGAACTCTAACATATAAGTGTTAATCTTTTTTTTATTTTATAAAAATTTTCTCCAATGATTTTCTTGGAAGCTCTTACAGATCTTATAACATTTAATACATTACTTGTATCAAGCACCCCCATACACATGTTGCCATATTCATTTCCAAATATTTTCTACTTGAGCTCTTGGTATAAGTTCCTCTTTCCCCCTCATTTTTTTTATAAATCATTTTATTGGTGGCTCATACAACTCCCCTCATGATCCATACTTACATCAATTGTATGCAGGCCACATTTGCACACGTGTTGCCATCATCACTCTTAAAACATCCTCCCTCCACCCAGGGCCCCAGCACCAGCTCCCCATATTTCCCTTCCCTCCTCCCACCCCTCCTCCATGAATAATAATTACCCTTAACAATTTACAATTGTTATTACTTTTTCATACACTGTGTAATGTGTCCCTTCACTCACTTCTCCACTGTATGCACCCCAGAGAGGAGGCTATATTTAGATTCCTGAAATTGGTTTCCCCTTTCTACTCTACCATCTCTCCACCTTCCCAGTGTCACTACTTCCACCACTAGTGGTGGATTGTCTATCCTAAATTCCCCATGTTTCTGGTTCTAGTGTACATCCCCTGGTCAAGCTGGACCTGTTTGACAGAACTGGAATCATGATAGTGGGTGGGAGGAAGCATTTGAGAACTAGAGGAATGTTGCACATCTCACCCTTCTTCACTATACCTTAACCGTCTCATCTCCTTCCTGCAACTCCCCTGTAAGAAGATGTTGCTTCACCTATTGATGGGATTTGGGTCCCCAGTCTGTACTCCCCCTCATTGATCATGATAAAACTTTTAGTTCTTTGATGCCTGGTACTGGATCCCTTGGACACCTCATGCTCACACAGGCTGGTGTGCTTCCTCCATGTGGGCTTTGTTGTTTCTAAGCTGGATGGTTGCTTGTTTGCTCAAGCCTTTAAGACAATAGAGGAGTACGGCAGAGTGGCAGGATACAAGATCAATCACAAGTTTATGAGACTGCTGTACACTCTACCCCACCTTCCCTCCATCCAGCCGGTAACTCCACTCTCACCACTGGTCCTGAGTGATTCGTCTGTCCTGGGTTCCCCATATTTCCAGTTCCCATCTCTACCAATGTACCTCCTCCAGTCCAGTTGGATTTGTAAAATAGAATTGGGACCATGATCGTTGTGGAGAGGAAGCCTGCAGGAACGAGAGGAAAATTGTATGCTTTAACGCCACCTCACTGAACCTCGACTGGCCTTTCTCCTCCCTGCAACTCCCCTGTAAGGAGGTGTCCAATTGCCTGAAAATTAGTCTTGGGTCCCCTCCCTGCTCTCCCTCTCATTCATAGTGATGTGAAGCCCAGCCATCAAACAATGAAACATCTGGGGTCTTATAGGCTCGAAGGTGAACAAGTGGCCATCTAGCTTGAAAGCAGCAACGTCCACATGGAAAAAAACACACCAGCATATGTGATCATGAGGGGTCAAAGGGAGCAGACATCAAGCCTCAAAGACCAAGAATCACATCACTGTGAATTAGCATTCATAGATGGATATCTTACAGGAAAACATGGCACCTTATAAACCATTGGAGGAAGGGAAAGAATTTAAGAGTTCACAATATGTTAATGTTTATTTTTATGTTTTTGTCATTGTTGAGTCAGTTTCAATTAGGTACAATAGGACTAAACCTATATGCTGGTTGTGCAAAAACATCTTGATTGTTAGTAAGCTCAAATCCATTGGCACAGTGGACCAATGTGTTTTAAGTGCCTTCTAATCTAGAAGGCCCATTTTTGAGCATTAGGTTAGACAGGTCATGCTGTGTTTCATACTGTTTCTATTGTTATTTTTTAGAAATATATCATAAGTTATTTCTTTTTTAGCCTGTCTAGTTCTGTATGCTCTGCTGAATCTTGTTCGACATTGGTATCTCTGCTGGCAATTCAAGTACCACATGAGTCATCCTTGTACGAAAAACTGATAGTTGGTTGGGAACCTTTACATAACAGTGCTTATTAATTACATGGTCCATCAGAACACAGTATGCTGAAGGCTTGTTCAACACCAGCATAGCACAAAGTGGGGAAGGAGACTGGAGAGATAAAGGAAGGATGGTCGAATTGGGTTTTAGCATAACTCTACAATGTGCTTTATGAAAAGTTTTTAGAAAGGTTGGGAAAACAGAAGGGGAAAAATATTAGACCCGAAATGAAGGAAATAGCAAGGTGGCATGATGAGGAGCTTACTGGTAAGTTTTTATGGAATGCTTTTCCTGCTTGACTATTCATTCTTGCACTTTGGTCATGTAGTTTCAGGTATATTCCATAACCACATTCAATGATTATATTTCCCCATCTAGATACCTGACTCATTTATCATATGTGTTTCATGTTATTATTACATAATTTTTATACATTTAACATGGTTATCATACAAAATGACAGTAATTATGTTTATAATAATACTCAACTTTATGATATAATTAATATAATATAAATCTTACATGTGCAAATACATATACATTATAGAAATAAACATAAATATATAAAATGTGTATTAAAAGTCAATGATATATGATACATACATATAGCATAAAATGAAATACATATGTGCATATACATACTTTATAGCAGTACTTCATAGTGATATATTTATCAATGGTTATCAACTCCTGACACTCATGTTTGAGGACATTGTTTCATTGTTTTTATTAGGGAGTCATTATAACTTTTATAATAAATTTGCTTTATATTTGTAATGAATCTTTAATTTTTTCTTGAATTTTGTTTTCTCATTTAAGAAATGAAAAAAATGAATCAAGTAGTCTTTGGGGTTCCATCCAACTTTAAAAGTCTGTGGCTCAATCTCCATTTACAGACTGCTCTTTTGAAGGGCACTAAGCATATACTTATTCTCATAGAATGTCACCTTGGGAAATTTTATAGGTACGATACAAGTGAAAAGAATTCAAGAAAATAACCACAGAAAGAGTATAATGATAAGAAGGACCCATACAAATCCCTTCCTACTTCCATATTCTGTTTTTACACTTATGTATTCCTCAGAAGTCTGCCCCAAATGGAATTTAGAGAGACACTGAATTGGATTCAGAGAGTTGAGGGTTTTTTTTTATGAGTTTTTGTCTCTAAGTGACATATGCCTTTCTGAAAAATCAGAAAATAGATTTGCTCAGTGCATGGAGTGCAGTATTGTTGATGTAATTGGGTAAGACTGGCAGAAATGTGTTCAGTTTTAGTTGATGACACTGAATAAATATCCTGTCAGGAATAAATTGAGTATTCAAAGAAGCTCAGTGTACCTATGAACACAGAGCAGCAAAGAAATTTGAGAGTTTGATCAGATTTTCTTGTATGAATTCAAAAGCATTATGAAAATAGATTCAAATATAAAGGAAAATGCAACTGTTAAACCCAGTGACGCTGTAGTTCAGTTCATAAAACAATGGATTCAGATTTCGCTGTGTTTGTGCTGTTCTTGAAACACAAACGAGGTCTAGTCTGATTTCCCTTTCCTTTGATCTCATCGGAAATTCAGCATAAGTCATTTAGAACTTCTCTGGATGTTGCTGCCATTCCAAAAATGGAGAGAGTCCTTCAAATCTCAATTTATTCTTTGCAGCTTAGCAATTTTCACCAACTATCTGGCTTGCTGAAGTGGCAGGTTTCATTTTAGTTGAAAACTTGACCACATTTTTTAATCCCACAAAATGACCTGAAACTCAGAGAGACAATGGGCTTAATAGAGAACTGAAACATTACAGAGATTTCTAGCCTTTTTTGACCCAAATCACAGAAAATTTAATGGATTGTATGTGACATCTGTAAATGGTGATATTTTCCCAGCTCCCCTTCCAGCCCCCAAAAATGATTGTAGGTGAACTGGGACTTGTGATTGTAACATACTAGTCACTAAACTTAAAAGATTATTATAACACCCAGAAAGATCTCTATGGATATGTTGATGCCAGGAAGAGCAAGGAACAGAAGAATTTGCACTGGGGAGAAGAGAGGTCATAAAAGAAATGTGTTACTCAGATGAAAGAAAATAATAGCTAATGAGTCCACACAGCAGAACGGAGGGTTCAGTTCAACTCACTTCTGTGGAACAGTTAATATGTGGGAAGTCCTTCATCTCACATGGGCTGTCAGGACCAAGATCAAGGAAACTGACAGCAGAGTCTTCCCTCAGGCAAGGCAGACAGAATCTGCTCCAGGCAGCAGTTAGTATCTCTGGAGCTTAGCGAAGCTAAGGTGCCCAGATGGAATGCAGGCAATGCAAAGTGTCAGGCTCCACTAGCCTCAAGCTCAATCGACATGTGCAGCAGCAGCATGGTGAAGCAGGTCTTACAGGAGCCTGAAGCTCTAGCAATGCAACCCCTCAGTTAACTTGACCCACGGTTAGTGTCTGCCTCACAGGTTGAGGAAGAGAACTAGCTAAAGCAGCAGCATACTCCAGCATGTCTCATCTCAGCAAGAGAGGGTGGGGTGGGACTTTTAGAACTTTTTATCTCTTTGTCCTCCAAATAAACTGCCACCTGATTAATCTTGTATGTTTCCTTTGGTCAGGTTGCCACAATAAACCTGTCACAGACCCTGAGGGTATTGATATCATAGGGCTGCCAAAATCAGGTACCATAAATAAGGGTAGCTTACACAACAATGGAAACATATGGTATTAAAGTTTCAGAGGATAAGATTTCTAATTCAAGGTGTTTACAGGCCCATTTTCTGTCCAGAACTGTAGAGAAAACCCCTGTCTTTTCTCTCCCCACCTCTTTTAGTCCTAGGTATTCCCTGCTTATTATTACAGTATGATTCTGATGTGACAGACCATTTTCCCTCTCTATGCACATCTGTATCTTTTCCCTTCAACCACTCAAGTTGAATGAGAAACAACCCTATGACAATATGACTTCTTCTAAAGTGATAACATCTTCCAAGACACAGTTTCCAAAGAAAGTCAGGGTCCATAGCTATCAGAGGTTAAGCTATAAGCAAAACTTTTGAGAAGACACAGTTCAACCTGCAACAGTAATCTTTCCAACCTATAAAAGATGAGTTTGCTAATGTCACCATGAAATTAATTTGGGGCATAATGGTAGATGAGGTAAACTTTTCCACTATTCCCAATTTCAATTCATTTTGCTCTTCTGAGCCTGGTAACATGATGAGGTTTCAAAAATTAGTGTGAATCTTCCATTATCTCTTTTTTCTTCCATTATATTTTAATACCATTTTCCACAAGCTTTTGAAACATGTCTCTGCATGAAGCAAATATATTGACAATCGTTTCCTTTCTCTGTGTTGCAGTGTTTCTGGAGATATTTTACTATGGTTCGCTGCTGAGGGGCCAGCGTTATCAGTATCTTCCTTCTATGTTGGAACTCTCTTTCCAACAGTGGTAACATTAAATTTCTTAATTGCTAGAGGGTGCTATTGTTGTTTTGAAGTATTGTCGAGGTAGTTCTGATTCACGACAGAATGAAACACTGCCCGGTCCTGTGTCATTCTCACAATGGTTTTTGTGTTTGAACCCATTGTTGCGGCCACTGTACTGATCCATCTTTGTGACCCTCTTTCTATCTTTCACCCACCCTCTACTTCCTTTTATTTCCCCAATGATTTTATTGGGGGCTCTTATAGCTCTTATAGCATTCCATACATCATTTGTATCAAGCATATTTGTACGCCTGTTGCCATCTTCATTTCCAAATATTTTCTACTTAACCCCTTGGTATTAGCTTCTCTTGCCGCCTCCTTTTTGTATAAATCATTTTGGGGGGGCTCTTAGAACTCTCATCACAATCAATACATATGTCAATTATATGCAGAGCACTTTTGCACACTTGTCGTCATCATCACTCTCGAAACATCTGACCTCCACTTAGGGCCCCAGTACTAGCTCCCCATATTTCCCCTCCATCCCCATTCCCCCTCTTCCATGAACCTTTAATAATTTCCAAACTGCTTGTGGCATTCATGCGCTTATGTTAATTTTATGATTGAAATGTAGGGGTGGAGTCTAGCCTGTTAATCTGGAGATAGCCATTGAGTAGCCAATGAGGCCTCCATGTGGGCATGGCTTTCTCCTGAGACCTCTGGGAGATCTTGCGATATTTCCCTGGTGAAGATGAGAAGCTATCTTCTTCAGTTGTTGAGAGTTAGTCTTAGAGATGATTAATCATGGACAAGACAAGGTGGCAGCGTCTGAGAAGCTGGAGGAGCCGGCAGAGAGACCACATGGCTTTGCCCTGATGGAGCCAGACCTCTGAAGCTGGGGCGGCCACATGGAGACATCTGTCAGCGATAAGTTGCTTCTGCCACCATGGGATGCTGTTGATGAATCCTGAGCCCTGGAAGCGAGGAGCCATGTGGAGACCCCTGCCAGCACAGGGATTCTACACCCACTGACCTGTGACTTCATGAGTCGCAAGGAGACTTTATAGACGGATTTGGACATATGGGTTAATATTGGACTTAAGACTTTGAACTGGACTGGGCTCAATGTCCTGTTCCTCATGTATATAAACCTTTTCCCTATATCTATATGCATGTCTATGAAATTTGTTCCTCTAGCCTACCCGGACTAACACACTGCTATTCTTATCATACACGGTCTGAAGTATCCCTTCACTCACTTCTCTGTTGTCCATAACCCAGAAAGGAGGCTATATGTAGATCCCTGAAATTGGTTCCCCATTTCTATTCCACCCTCCCTCCACCTTGCCAGTATCACCACTTCCACCGCTGGACCTGACAGTGGTTTGAAGGGATCCGGTATCAGGCATCAAAGGACTAAAATTTATATCACTATAAGTGAGAGGGAGTACAAATCGGGGACCCAAAACTTATCAATAGGTGAAGCGACATCCCCTTACAGAGGGATTGCCAGGAGGAGATGAGCCAGTCAAGGTACAGTGTAGTATGAAATATGCAACTTTTCTCTAGTTCTCAAACACTTCCTCCCACTCACTATCATGATCCCAATTCTACCTGACAGATATAGCTAGACCAGGGAAGGTACACTGGAGCCGGAAACATGGGGAATTCAGGATAGATAATCCCTTCCACTTCCTCCTCTTTTTAACTCACCAAACAAGAAGTCCTTTTCCAGGAACTGGTGCCTCCTGGTAACATGTTCAAAGTCATTGGAACCATGCGGAAAATATTCTGAGAAATGAACAATTTCACATTGAAGCTGTGAGTAATTTTACATGTGCTTGCTCTTTGCCTGTCACCTCTACAGGAGCAATTATATCAGAAAGGATATAAGATTATAAGTAAGATTATAAGAAAGAACCCTGAATTGAAAAATAAAAACAAAAGGACCCTGAAGTTGGCAAAATGTATGACGCATGGAGAAAAGTATTTAGGTTAGGCCAATAGCTAAGAGACCAATCTTGTCTTCCTGTGGCTAGTCAGCATGTATAAAGAATTCAGAAACTATCTGGCGTCCCCCAAACTGTTTATGGATGTACTAGAATACAGATGTATGCAAAGAGGTCTTAGTTCAGCAGCACTGGCCAATCAGGGTTAAAGTGACTTAGACTCTTCAGCACTGACCACTAGTTTAACATTCAAAAATATATATAGGACCAGCTGCCCTTCAGCAAGCCCAAGTTTGGGGATTAAATTAAATTAGCAATTCAAAGAAGATAGTTTAGTATCCTTCCTTCATATAGATACATAACTACATGTACACACACACACACACAAACACCTTTATTGGGACACAAACAAAACACCATACATTTCAATAGTGTAATCAGATCAATAAGTCATACTCATTACCCGATTTTAGAACAGTTTATTCCTTCTTGCACCCCTTGCTATCAGCTCCCCATTTCCCTCATCTTCCTCTGCCATACCTTCAAGGAATCCTTAATACAGATACACAACTAAACTCACATGGAAAAAGTACACCATCCTGCATGATCCACAAGTTGTAAATAATATTATCTAGATTCAAAGGAGGGAATGGTATCAGAGTTTATATTTTGGACTCCCAATTTGCAGAAGGTTATGAATATCAGTAGAAGTCCAACATTCATTTGCAGAATCTTCTCACAAAATAACCCTTCGGAAGATTTCTGTCTAATCACAATCAAGGGATTGTTGAACAGATAATGTTGTGGAGATGGTTATAGTAGATTAATTTATTTCTTAAATCCTCTAATTTACTTTTTAAGACCTCTTCTTGCCTATCACCTGCACAAGGTGAATAGCAATAAAAGTTTGGTTGCCTGGTGATCCTTTGGAACAGAGTGAGCGTGCTGTGTGCATGGGGTTGACAAGACTGCCACCCTTATAAAAACATGCTGCCACTTCATTCTCCCTCAGAGCAGCTGAAGGGTTTAATCAGGGGTCCTCAAACTTTTTAAACAGGGGGCCAGTTCTCTGTCCCTCAGACCATTGAAGAGCCAGACTAGAGTTCAAAACAAACAAGCAAAAAACAATGAACAAACTCACTGTAGGCCCGGGATGAGTCAGCTGCTAAGCAGGAAGGCAGCGGGGACAAAAACACGCAGTGGGCTGAATAAATGTCCACGGTGGACCGCATGTGGCCCGTGGTTTGAGGACCCCTGAATTGATCGACTTTGGGGCTGGACATTTAATAACCCTTATGTCTCCAGGATTCTTGCCACAGGATAAAACAACCCCCATACCCATGACCTACATACCAGATGCATCTTTTGAAGAAAATTGGGAAGGAGAGGAACTCCTAAGCACTGAAAAATAATTTTTTCCAGAGAGACTAAGTTTGAGAGAGACTGATACAGAAGATCAGTGTGAGATACTATCACTTACCAACTTAAATACCTCTCTCCACACATCTTACAACTCACGTGCCTAGCAGGATGAAGACACATTAGGACAATTTGTTACATTTTACAATATGAAGATCTTACAGCATCTTTAAGTGTTGTACCTTACTATATGATTAGGAAAAAATGAAATGAGCTACAAGTAGGTAGCTAGAATAGGGCTAGGAAAATCCAAGTATAATCCTGTGCCAAAAAGCAAATCTCAAAAGATGCACTTCCATGAGACTTGGAAGTCAGAGCAAGGGAAGAACATGCAGCAGATGGAGCATAATTTTATCAGGCTCTTCTTTGTCTCTCTATGAAGGAGAAATATGATGAAAAACATATATTAAGATTTCCTGCTGGACTGTGGAAATTTCCATAGTGATCCTATAGATATTTTTTGAGAGTGTCATAGAGTAAAAAATTGTATTTAATCTGTGCACAGTGTAACGGTTGCTTTCTAACCAGCCAGGATTATAACATATTTTCTTTCTTTTAAAAGTTTGGAAAAACCTGAAAGTATATTTATGGTAATTTTGGAATTTTTCACCCAACAAGAGTTTCCCAATAACATTATCTGTATTAAAAATATTTCATTGTAAGCTTCTTTCATATTAGCCCATGTGATGCTGCATGAATGTATCTCTTGTCAGGGAATTTGGGCTTTAGTTTTTATGAAACACAATAAATTATACATATAGCATATTTCATATCCTTATAGCCAGAAAGTAAACCTGTCACCGTCCCATTGAAAATAGGTCTCTGATTGATATATTCTTCACCAAGAAGCCACTGTGAAGTGGCTGATCTTCTTATGATTTAAAAATCCGTGCATCTCAGCAGTGATTATTCATCTGTCCATGCATCCTCTTTATATGACATTATTGTTTGGGAGTTTGATTTAATTCAACAAACCTCTATTGAATATTTTCTCTGCACCAGGAACTGAGCTTTGTTCTTGAGGAGAGGAGATTAAGAAAACATTTGTCCTGTCCTTGCAGAGCTCACAGTTCAATGAAAGAATCAGAGGTGTGTAAATTCCTGCAATATGATATAATAAGTTGTAACAGAAATCAATACAGTATTCCAAGAGAGCAAATCCGTGTACTTGAATTCACCTGAGGAAGGGACAAGTATCCAGTAGAAGAAAGGAAAAGGAGATACCCCTCATCTGAGCATTGGTGATTGGGTACGAGTTTTCTACATGGGGTTAAGATAAGTAGAGAAAGGGAGATTCCAACTCCTATTAGACATTATAGTAGAAGTCAATGCACTAAGTGAAATGGCTTGGGGCATGATAAACTTATCTACTGAATGAATGAGAAAAATTCAGGATCAAAAAGAAGAGAGAAATCATTTCAAAAGGACGCTAAAGTCCATGGCAAGGAATTCAGAAATTTTTCATTGAGGCATTAGAACCACTTTAGAAATAAAACCTTGCTAGCCAGGCATACCAAAAATGAGAGGGAAATCAGATCTTTGCTTCCTGTAGCTTGCAAAATCTTTCTCTTGAAATGTTTGCTAGCCCCTCACTCACTGCCATTGAGTTGAGTGAACCTCCCCCCACTTCCCCCCGTGAGTTTCCAAAACTATAACTGATGACAGGAATAGAAAGTCCAGCCTTTTTCTCCACCAGAGACATTGGTGGTTTCCAGCTGCCTACATTTCTGATCAGAACCCAATGTGTAACCATGACAACACCAGGATCAAAACCCAGGAATAAGCCACAGCTTTCTGGCTCTGCAAAGTCAGCAATTTTGGCTCACAGTCCATGAGAGAAAGGTGAGGTTGTCTTCACTCATAAAGATGTATAGTTTCAGAGACCAAAAAGAGCAGTTCTGTGCAGTCTGCCCGAGTCTCTATGAGTCGGATGCAGCCCGATGACAGCGGGCACTGGATTGCACTGGAGCAGATTAAAGAAATACCACTGTGGACTTTTTAATCAATCTCCCTAATTAACTGATACCATTGTTGACCATGGGCAAAGCAGCGTCAACTACTTTGGCCTATCCAAGTGTGTGTGTGTGTGTGTGTGTGTGTGTGTGTGTGTGTGTGTGCGCGCGCGCACGCACGCGCACTTTTCCTTTTTATGTTTACGTCTACAAGCCCAACACTGATAACAAAATGTTGGTGCATTCCAGGAACTTAATAATATCTGTAGAATTTATTAAATGCTTTGAATTCGTTTCCTATATCAAAGTATATATATGCGCCAAAAATCAATAAAGAAATAGATGCGTTGTGCTAAATGAGTATGCACACACACAGTGCACCATCAGCTTTAAATCTGCATAGATGACAAAGAGAATTCCTCCATTTACTGGCAAGCCACCCAGACAACCCACAATGTCGGTTGTACAGCTCTGATTTTTATATTCTGAGAAAACTTTCCTCTCTTTACAAAGCACTTTACAAGATTCCCTTGAGGTGTTGCTGCCTAGAATGATGTAAAAAGAAGCCAAAAGGAAGCACCAAATAGAACCAGGATGAGGTGTATAAACGTAAAGGCTCTTCCCAACCACTATCTGTTACTAAAGGAGTGTCGCCGGGAGCTACTGTACACACGCCAGGCCATCCAGGCTCAACCTAGTCTCAGAGACCAATGGGCATCGCTAATCAGAAGGGCATGTGCCTCACCTAAGAGATCGCTGATGACATTCACTGCCCTTTTCAACATTGACTGTCACACGTGACCTATTGATTTACTTCAAAAGTGGAAACTAGGGAAGTGAATCAGCCTCCGCTAGCAGAAGGAGGGCACCACTCCACTCCACTGCACTAATGTTGACATGTGCAGAGTCTTCCTAATGCAGATAGCCTATCATCCCATGTCTGCATCGCTCCCCACCCCCAACTACTCACTCTGGGTAAACATTACTATAACTTTCTCAACTGGGAAGAGTTCATTTCCGACAAGGCACTGAGTATTCAGTCGGTTTTTCCCACGTCTTTGCTGGATCATTAGAGGATACTGCTTTAGAACCTATGCTGGAGCACGTATACTTTTCTATGAGAGAGTCATCTCAAAATTAGTCAGGGGAGCTGGGAACACTAATAAATCAGGTCATAGGATGAGAGAGATGCAGAAAGCTCATTTGAACCTCACACCTAAGCTACCTTCCCCAGCCAATGTTATTTACAGTAGAGATGATGCTCATATTTCCATTTCTCAACATCTCTGTTGTCAGTCTTCACAAACACAGAATCTAAGTATTTTATAGAAGATAAACTATCTATTGTTGCTTTAGGTCCCTGTCTATTAACTCCAACTCCTAATGACCCTGGGTATAACAGAATGAAGAGGTGTTCAGTCCTATCATCGTCAAGATCCTTAGTATGTTTGGGCCCGTTGTGGTCTTTGTGTCAGTGTGTCTCATTGAGGGATGCCTCATTTGTCCTCACTGTCTATTTTACAAGCAAGCTGTCCTTTGCTGGGGAGTGGTCTTTCCCAATGATGTGTCCAAAGTCAGTGATCCAAATCTCAACATCTTGACTTCTACAAAGCTGGCTAATTCTATTTCTTATAAGATTGATTCGTTTGATCTTCTACTGGTCTGTAGTATACTCTACATTAATCATTCATACCATAAGAGCAGGGACTTTTTCCTTTTATGTTTACTTCCACAAGTCCAAGACTTACAATAAAATGTTGGTGCATTCCAGGAACTTAATAGTATCTGTTGAATTTATGAAATGATTTGAAATAGTTTCCTGTACACACAAAATTTCAGACCAGATATTACTGGATAATGAGGTTAACTCAGGTCAGCAGACAGCTGGCTACTAAAACCATGGTGCTATATTAAGATCTTATTTGATTTCCCTAAAATTATTAAAATATGACAATTGGCAATAACTTAAAGTTTTAAACTTTATTTATTAGCTTGACCATGGGATCTTACTTGTGTCCTCCTCTAAGAAGGGATTCAATAAATAAGAAAAATATATTATTTGAATATATCTTACTCATAAAATAAGAGAAAAATTAGGGATGTCGTCTATAATAACTTGAACTGCAGGTGATCAAAATGACAGTGCACAAAGGAAAATAATCTTTAATCAACAATCTCCTAATACTCGAGAGTATTCTAAGTACATCAGTGGGGATATAGAATGATTTTGGGATTAAAGTCAATCTGAACAGGGAAGCACTGTAACTTGAATATGGCAAAGCTTTATATCTGGAAAACAACTTCATAGAGCTTAGAGAAATGTGCATTGGGGGTGTGGTATCTGCTTTTTAAATTTTAACTAAAATAAATATGTCTGTGTGGAGCAGCATGTACAGAGAGGCAAACAATGATGCCTGGTAATTATTTGAACAGGTACTATAATTGCAGTCAATGGCTTGAGGGTGGGAATGGGCTTCTGATCTCTTCTGGTCTCTGCATTGCCACAAGGCAGGAGTCAGGCATGCCTCCACACACATCCTTCTTTCCCCTATTCTAACAGCAGCCATTTCTCCCATGGCAGCCTTCAGCTGAGCTGTGTTTAGTAATTCATTGCAGACCACACAGACAATACTCATAATTACAGGGCGTTATTAGGATACTTCACAGGGGACTACAAAGTCAGGACCACTACACAATAAGGATGTGGTTGGTGTTCCGCAGAAATACCTCTCATCAGCCAACATCCAAATCTCTCTGACCCTCAGTTTTGTAGTCACATGGTCCCTTGACCTCTGCCATTCTGGATCAGGAAGGTCACCTGTCTCTTGGTCTCCTGTGTCCCTTAGTCTTCTCACTGCTTCTATTGCTCTGTCCCATACTCTCCATGCCACAATCTCTGGGGCCTCTGGTCTCCACCTCGACCACCTGAGACCGAGATCTGGAAGTGCTCTTCTGATGGACTTGGGTTTTCTATCTGTGCTTCGACTTCAAAGTTGGTTCATCTTTATAGCCAAGGGGATGGAGGGGGAGGGAATAATAATGAAAGCAGAATAATGCCACAGTTTAGTATTACACGACCTTATTTGTCTACTCCAACTCCATCATTTGGGGGGAATTACAAAGACATGGGTAGAAGAACTATTAAGCAATTTCACCCCACCGCTGTAATTTTACAGGTATATTCTTTATAATGTGGTCCCAGTCTGCAGTGCCAACATCGCTTATGTGCTCGTTCATAATGAAAATCCCTAGCTCATCCGGAGACACCCTGAATCAGGTGAAGCTGCAAGTGAAGCTCTCTGCACATGTTTACAACGCACACTAGTTTTCAAACCCCCGGGTTTGTGATAAACTGTCGATCAACGTTTAGTAATTTGAATCTACTTAGCAGCTCAGAGGAAAAAAGCTATTGCAATTTATTTCCCTGAATATTATGCCCAAATCGAAACAACAGCCGAACTCCTAATGGAGAAGTCTTACTCTGTAACACATGGTGTCCTCCTGAGTTGGGGGGTAGCTAACAAGAACAATCCGAGGATAGGCTACTGAGAAAAATGGGAACCAGGTTGTGGAGGAATATGTGGGCCACATGAAAAGCCTCTATTTGGCTTTAAGCACTTGCATGGGGCAGTAATGCAAACGCAGTAGTTGATGTCAAGGTGCCTATTGTGTAGATGTAGTGTAGTCTTCAATGAATCTCCAACTTTTTTGTTTTTTGTTTTTTCATGTTTGAAATGTTTCTGAAAATTTGAAATTATTTTTTAAGGTTCCTCCCGTGTGCTCACTTTGCTCTATTTTTGTAAGATCATAGTTTTTTGCTTTGTTTAATCTCTATTATAAATCATTTTATTCGGGACTCTTACAATGATCCCATATATCAATTTTATCAAGCACATCTGTACATATGTTGCCATCGTCATTTTCAAAACATTTTCTTTCTACTTGATCCCATGGTACCAGCTCCCCTTTTTTCAACCTACACTCCTCATGAACCCTTGATAAATTATAAATTGTCATTGTTTTCACATCCGCTCTCTCCCTTCCATGTTTCTATTGTTCATCCCCGTCCGGGTGTGTGTGTGTGTGTAAGTGGTATATGTCAATCTTTGCAATCAGTTGCTCTTCCCATCCCCCCCCCCCCACCTTCCCCTTATCTCATGGTTCCGGGAAGTTTATCTATCCTGGATTCCATGTGTCAAGAGTTCGTATCCGTACTAGTGAACACACTGATCTAACCGGGTTTGTAAGGTAGACTTTTTTGTTTTTTAGTTAAAAATGAACTCGATATATTTAATAAAGCTTAGCATTACCAGAAGCATGGTACGGCATCAAGTCACGCCCACATGGCAGAATTCCATTTACAAAATGTCCCTCGGGAAACTTCCAACCGGCAGCCCGTGCCAAAAGAACACCCAACCCAAGCCTGTGGTCCAGGTGCAGAAAGGTGAGAAAGGGCTTGGAGAGGTGGGGGGAAGGGAGGATTGGAGGTGGGAGGTGTAGGTGAAAGAGTGGGGAAAGGTAAAGACCAAGGACCAGTTGGTGTAAATGCTCCAAGAGACACGGTCAGTGATAGTGTCACAATGATACAAGTACAAATGAAAAACTGAACAAAAAAGAAGAAATGATTAGGTCCATAAGGCAGGCTACGCTGCCAAGAACCAAGATGGCTGCCCTTCCTGTGGCCATCGAAGATGAATGACCTCAGCGGTTGCCATCTCTCCTGTGAGCATTTTCTCTCTCTCTCTCTCTCTCTCTCTCTCTCTCTCTCTCTCTCTCTCTCTCTCGTTCTCTCTCTCACACATTCTCGCACTCACTCACACTCTCCCTCACCCCCCTCACTATAAAACATGGATGGTATTGTGTGTTTTGAGCTAGTAATCTGGTTCAATGAGTCCTCTGAAGAGTCATCATAGTGGGTGAGGTTGGTAGCAGTGGCTGGGGTCGCATTAAAGAACTAGAGGAATGTTGTGTAATTTCACAGTTTTATTACAAATCTTTGCTTTTTTAATTTGTAGTTGGTAAAATCTGATACTTACTAACAATAGTCTCCTTAATGAGTTCACATTTTTCAGAAGTAATGTACTATTTCTGTTTTTGAAATGATAAATTTTCATTGATTTAAATATATCATTTGCCCAAATTTCTATGTGAGTTATTTCCACTGTTTCATTGTCTTTTTTTTTTTTATTTCCAGAAGTGGACACTCTGTTAGCATGGTCTACATAAAAATCATTAGGTTTTTTTTCTTTTAGATTTCTCATTTAATTATATTAAAATATTTTCTGTACCTGTCTTTCTGTTGGCTATTGCTATCTGACATGTTGTCTACAAATGAAACTTTTCACCACTGATACATTTTTATTAATAAGACTTCCATTTGACTGATGAAATCAGTCTCTGATTAAATCCTTCACACATCCATAAATATTGTCCACCTTTCCTTCCACTTCCTATCAAAAGCAATAATTAGAGCTTAATGCGACTGCCTGATAGTTCGAAGACCTCAATCTTTCTGTGTTGAGTCTGTACCTTGTTACCCTGTTAGTTCTTAACAAGGTGGTTTTTCTCTTGCTTTCTCCCATACCTTAAAATTTTCAGTTGAGTGTCAGACATCATAACATCATATGAAGTAGATTAGAGACCGAGATGTACAATTGTGTGAGAATAGGCCCATTTTTTCCTCAGGTATTACTATAGAGATATCTTTAAGAATTTACCAGTGTAGGTTTTTTAATTTTGTTTTTGTTTTTGTCTTGGGGGCATCACTGCTCTCTGGTGGTAGGAGCGGGAGGCCCAGCCTTGCTGCTGGATTTGAACCTCCCACCCAGTGGGCCACAGCAGTGTGGGTTTTAACTGTTACTCTGTTTACCTTAAGTGAAAAAGTGGGCAGTCTGCCGAGAAAGATGAGGCTTTCTACGCCTGTAAAGCCTTGGACCCACAGGGAAGTTGCTATAAGTCAGCATCAACTCACTGTGCGTGAGATGATTGCTGGTGAATTTCCCACAACGCTTATGTCCCAGCATCACCTTTTAACCAATACTTGAGTACACCTACTATATAGCTAGAGGGTGTCACCCATACGCTCTTTGTTTCTTCCAGTGCATTTTGGACAGTTGATTCCTATTGCATGTTTTTTTCTTGCTTGCTTGGTTGATGGTGGGAGATAGGGGCAGCTTTGTTTTAGAAAATCTGCAGTCTTAGGGACGTTCAAGGCATGAGCCTTGAGTTCCTTTCAATCCTCTCATCCCTTGTCTTCATGGAAGGATGCTGGCCTATGCCTTGCATCATGAATGAGTCTTGTGCAGAATTCCCTACCCTACACTGTGTACAATGGCATGAAACACTAGTTGGCTTTGCTATAAGCTACTGGGCTCCTTTTCCTGTGATTTTAGCAAAGGCGTTAAGAGTTTGACAATGGCAAATGGGTTTCATTCTTT